>CM049839.1:6892376-6984876 GCA_027422415.1 Schizothorax lantsangensis | reverse complement strand
TGCTAATATGATGCTTCAAACACGCTTGGTTCAGAAGTTTCCGATGGACAAATACAGCACCCTCAGGTGGTCTGTCGGGTTTCATTTGTAGACGGTCCGGATTTATTGCTAAGACTTTTACTTTTTAAAGAATTGATCTGATTTATGATTGCTCAACTCGGCTATTTTCAAATTTAACTCCACAAACGCGCGCATTTTACTATTATATCCTTACGTCGTAAACATAACGTTGTGGGTGGGACTAACAGAAACTGACGAATCATCATTTTGACAAGCGTGATGCACCTATAGGAAGAGAGTAAACTAAGAAACGACCTGTAATTGACCATGAAAGCAAGCGTTTAATATTTTTTTATAAATATATAAAATTACAGTGAAATAAGACGTTTATTAGTATCGTTTAAAAATACTAATAATGGAAAATTACCAACTTCTCATTGGGTGGGCCACAGATGAAAGTGGGTGGGCCCACTGGGCCCACCCGTAGCTACGCGACTGACTGTAACTGAGGCAAAAGTAGCTCAAGTGTTATTCGAGTGAATGATGATTTCAGTGAATTTGACTCATTTGATATCAGTTTTCATGGAGCCACATCCGTCCGTCACAGGCCAGAGCCGATTTCAGTCATAATTCAATTTTGAATGTTACTGTTCTACTATATGCAAGCTTTGTTAAAACCAAGAAACCTTGATGTGTGCATCCCACATTGCATGTTGTGAATCAGTGCCTTTATGCATATCACGGTTTTAAGAGCTCTACAAAAAGTAAAGTAAACAACCCATTAATCAGTTAAGCGTTATGGAGGACTCATATTTTGGCCAGAGGCAAAGGTTTAAAGTTAAAACATCTAAATGATGGATTAGTTTCTTACAAACATGCAGCTTCTGGCTTCACAATACATTAACTGATGGACTGGAGTGGTGTGGATTACTTGTAGATTGTTGTGATGTTTTTATCAGCTGTTTGAAATCTCATTCTGACGGCACCCATTCACTGCAGAGGATCCATTGGTGAGCAAGTGATGTAATGCTACATTTCTCCAAATCTGTTCTGAGTAAGAAACAAACTCATTTAAATCTTCGATGATCTGAGGGTGAGTACATTTTCAGCATATTTTCATTTTTGGGTGAACTATTCCTTTAAATCTGCTCTGCCCAGGCAGAAGAGAAGAACATGACACATTCCACACTTGTGTCTTTATTCGGCCACATTTCTGTTCACCACAAGCGACACAAACACGGTAGTTTGCACTTCCACTCTAATGTCACACATTCACACCCTCTGCTTTTATAGTGCTAATCTGCATACATAGACACGCCCACCATGATGTGTGATGCTGCTCTTACACACACAGGGTTATTCCAGCCCTATATATAAATGAAGGCAGAAACTGTCCTGACGTTCTCCCAGACTCCAGGTTCCAGTGTCTGCAGACCAGGGCCACATTTCTATCTCAAAATAAACCAGGTTAGTGCACCTTAACATGTTTAATACTGTAGAGTTCACACTGCAAGATGGAAATTGTCAACTACTGTTCAAAAGTTTGTGCTCACCAAGGCAGCATTTATTAATATTGTGAAATATTATTGCAATATAAAATAACTGTTTTCTATTTGAATATGTTAAAATGTAATTTATTCCTGTCATGCAAAGCTGAATTTTCAGCATCATTACTCCAGTCTTCAGTGTCACATGATCTTCAGAAATCATTCTAATATACTGATTTGCTGCTCAAGAAACATTTTCTATAATTATCAATATTGAAAACAGTTGTGCTGCTTCATATTTTTGTGGAAATCGTAATGCATTTTATTTTTAGGATTGTTTGAATAGAAAGTTCAAAAGAAAATAATTTATTTGAAGTTGAAATATTTTGTAACATTATAAATGTCTTTGGATCAATTTAATGCATGCTTGTTGAATAGAAGTATTAATTTCCTTGGGAAGAAAATCTTACTGACATTAAAATTTAAATGTACGTGTTTGAATATTGCAGTTATTTTAAGTGATTGGTATATTTATATTTTGGTTTTGGTGCAGATTTGTATGTTTGTGTTTGCAAATGCATGTTTGTTAAAGTAAGTCTGTGAGTGTTTACATGCAGAGACAATTTTCTGTGTAGTTTTCAAAACGTAACTATTTTAATATGTGCCACCATCTGTTTTACATCGATGTGGTAACCACAGAAAACAAAATCTTAATAGACGTTTTTAAAAAGAAATCATCGGCAGCAATATATTTTTCCATCTAGTTGACCTCGCCAGTGGTTAAGTGTGGAAAAGTGAGATCAGCAGTGTCTTTAAGTGCTTTAAATGTGAACAGAGACCTCACTGTGTTCCTGCAGTTACTCACTGCTCCGGTGGGCCAAACATCTCCTCAAACTTCACACCTCATTCAAGGAGACGCCCATCCATCACACAGGTGTTTGTGTGTCTGCGGTGACACATTTTCCAGAGTAAATGCAGGCATTGTGTAGCCTATCATAAAAATAAGTTTTCCACATTTAAATGCCAGGAAATGCTATTTGAAGGACATTTTGCCTGGTTTTTATTTTGATCACCTCCTGGAGTATTGAGATATCCAAAGAGGTGTAGTGTAAAAACTCACATTATTCCCACATGTTTGTGTTCTCTCACACACACACACACACACACACACACACACACACACACAATCATTCTGTTTTTTTAATTAGATTTTTTTTTATTAGTAATTTCAGCAAGTTTAATAGTTTCACAAATTTATAGATTTGAAAATAAAGAAGACTAAACTCATTTAGATGCTAAGAATGACAAGGACAGAAAAGCTGTACTGTTTTACTCATTAGCTTACGTTTCTACATTGGACTGTTCATGCAGCAGTAAATTAACAGAAGAAAGGCAAAATCCTGCAGTAAAACTGTGCTTCAGCACATTCTGCGCTACATTCCTCAATGCAAAACAGATTCCTGTGTAGCAGCCAATTTGTAAAAAGGCAGGCATGTGTAAACAAAACAAGACTCTTTATCATGATAGGCTGTATGTATGCAATGTGTGCATCATGATGTCTGTGTGTTTCTGAGTTTAGCATCTGAAGCGCAGCAGTTTAAGTGGTCTCCGCACCAGTACCTGCCATGGCTGATCAAGAGGCTCGAGAGAACCCGACCCCTGTCGCCCCTCCGGCTGCAGCCACCCCTGACGCCCCACCGGCCGCTGCGCGCCCCAAACGCATATCCCACCGTGGACGCACCGCAGGAGCCAGAGTCAGCTCCAATAAACAGGAGGGGAAAGTGGAGGAGTTCGAGCCCTTCATGTTAATGCCCCGAGGACCACCACCGCTTAAGGGTGAGATGGAGAAAATGTGTACATTTTATCTTTTTATTTCATGTTTTTTTTTTAACTGTTAGCCACCATTACTACATATTTACAGCCTTGCAAAATGCCAATAGACATGTATAGTTACTAACCCTAAAGTGCTACATTTATTCAAACTTGTCATATTTGTTTAGAGTAAATTCTGGTAGTATATCTTTCATATTTGGTGTGCCTTTGTGTGATTTATAAATTGTAATTATGTAATTGTTTTGAGATTGAATATATTGGAGTTGAATGCCTTAACTAGTAAATATTATTGAAATACACCATATTATTTATAGCCTTTTATCTGTGCAAAACTGATCTGAATTTGTCCAAAATCAGAGAACACTTGAGATACACAAGTGTATATATATAAGTGTAAACTTACAAAATAGAAACATTGTAATAGAAGCTTAATTTAAAAAAAAAATTATATATATTAAAAGTCACTCCCTTAAGTATGAGAATGAATGTCATAATGATCACATCATTATCTGTGTTGTTATTAAAACTAATGCTAATGTTTTTGGTAATTGAAGTAAAGCTGAAATGAAATAAATATAAATATTAGAGGAAGAACTAAAATTTGCTAAACTTAAATGAAAATAGTAACACTGGTCATTGGCGAATATGTGCCAACATCACACACATTCTGCATTTCCTCTGAATGAATAAACAATTAAAGCATTAAAAGTAACTACATATACTGAAAGCATGAGATTTTAATTTCAGTTAAAGCACATTCTATTATATATATAGTCCATTAAAATGTAACATATTGTTTAAACTGTCTGATATACACAAACTAAAAAATTATATATTTTTATTTCATTACATGCAACAAAGGTAAAATGATCAAACACTGTGTCTAAGTTTAGTCTCCTATTAATTGTATCAGTAATTAATACAGACACACATAGTACCGATTCCTGTGAGTGACTCGTATGTTTGAGGTTTGCAACAGTAAAAGGAGAGGTTTTGTTTACTTAATTATTTGCTAACTTGGTCTTATCTAGTCAAAAAGCTGGAACAAGCATCCTGATCTCTCAAGACCATTTCCTCCATATGTTCCGTCTCCACCAGATAACAGAGAGCTCTTGTCCCATGTGATAACATTTATTGCAGGAAATTGTAACATGTCTTTCGTCATCCTGTTCCCTTCAAACCCCCAGAGATAACGGGATGAAAGGCATCCTGTGTGAGAGGGCCATGCCAATGTTTTTGTAGATTATTGACTATAAAACCAGGCTAATTTACAGCTGAGCCTTTGATGTGTTGACAGTCATGTTTCTGTCCCTCAGAGTTTCTTGATATCTGGGATGTCGATGTTCTCAAACGGCCTCAAGAGATCAATAAACAAGGGCACCACACGCACCTGTACTCCAGCGACTCGCTCATCGTGCGGCGCGCTCAAGAGTTTCAGATGAAGATCAGCTTCGATCGGCCCTACAAACCGGCCGAAGACAAGTTTGCAGTGGAGTTTGTCATCGGTGAGTCTCTTACTTTAGGCTGAGAGGTCTTTTGTAGCAGTTTTCTTCACAATGTTTACTTTTCTCATTGTTAGTTTTGAAGTAAATTATTTACGAGTCCCAATTGAGTACCGTGAAAATGAGCAGCAACATATCACTCAAATTGGTAAACCAAATGTCTTTCGATGTTTTTGAAGCACACCATGTTTTTTAAAGCCTCCTTCTGCTTAAATTATCAGTTTCCCACTTTTTGCAATACCTAAAATGTATTTAAAGAGGCAAATTGTCCAGCACAGCAATAAATGTAAATCAGTGTGCATTTTCAGGATGTATTCAACATTAAAATTTCACAAGAGATGCCATTATTCTGCCATCATCACTTTCCCTTCTCATTGGCACACTTCCCTTTAGTGCACTTCTCATTTTCCTGATAATATTTACCACGTCCAGTTGTTAATGCACATGCACATCTGGGCACTGATATTTAAGGAAACTGAGCATGCGATTTGTGCACATAGGGAAGGACCTAAAGTTGCGTAAGGTGCTTTTTACTGGAAAATGAGTTCACAAACGGACAATGCAAACAATCTGAGTAATCCTAGTTGTACAGAACAGACCATGTATGATAACCATTTTTGATACTTTTATTCAGCAAGGATGCATTAAGAAAATAAAAAGTGACAGTAAAGACATGTATTATGTTACTGAAGATTTCTATTTCAAATAAATGCTGCTCTTTTGAACTTTCTGTTCATCAACTAATGTTGAAATAAAAATTAATCATGATTTACACAAAAATATTACAACACAGATTGCTGCAAATCAGCATATTAGACTGATTTCTGAAGGATCATGTGACACTGAAGACTGCAGTAAAGATCCTGAAAATTCAGCTTTGCATCACAGAAATAAATTACATTTTAAAATATATTCAAATAGAAAACATTTATTTTAAATTGTAACAATATTTCACAATATTGCTAATTTAGCTGTATTCTTCATCAAATAAATGCAGCACTGCTAAGCAGAAGAGGCTTTAAAAAATCATACTGACCTCAGAGTTGTGAACGGTAGTGTATATTTGTGCACAATAGTGAAGCTATGAGTACTAAACATTGCCTTGTGATCAGTTGTTGTTGTTGTGCACTAGGGCCGAGTCCTCAGTACAGTAAGGGCACCTACATTCCCGTTTTCCCCACTGAGGATCGACAGAGTGTTTGGAGAGGCCGGATCATAGAGACCAGCGACAATGTCGTCACAATGGGCATCACAAGCTCACCAGAGTGCATTGTGGGAAAATACAATATATATATTGGTGTGGTGACCCCCTACGGCATCCGCAGGACCAGGAGAGACCCAAGCACAGACATCTACATCCTCTTTAACCCGTGGTCACCAGGTCTGACTTTTCTTCTTTTCTAGGAGAAGCTACCATATGTGACCCTGGACCACAAAACCAGTCATAAGGGTCAACTTTTCAAGAATAAATAAGCTTTCCATTGATGTATGGTTTGTTAGGATCGGACAATATTTGGTCGAGATACAACTATTTGAAAATCTGGAATCTGAGGGTGCAAAAAAATCAATATATTGATTTATTTTCAAAAACGCCTTTAAAGTTGTCCAAATGAAGTTCTTAGCTATGCATATTACTAATAAATAATTAAGTTTTGATATATTTACGGTAGGGAATTTACAAAATATCTTCATGGAACATGATCTTTACTTAATGTCCCAATGATTTTTGGCATAAAAGAAAAATCTATAATTTTGACCCATACATTGTATTTTGGCTATTGCTACAAATATACCCCAGCGACTTAAGACTGGTTGTGTGCTCCAGGGTCACATATAATATATACTCTCTTAAAAATATGCAGTCTCAATAGATCTTTTTAAATTGTGTGCATGAAAAAAAAAAAAAAAGATATGAGCCATTGCTAACTGATGTTATTTTCAAAGCTGATGCTGTGTTCCTGGATGATGAGGAGGAGCGTGAAGAGTGTGTTATGAATGAGCTGGGGATCATCTATCATGGAGCGTATGATGATGTGTCTGAACGTGCATGGAACTACGGACAGGTGTGAGGAACGTGACGTGACGTACATCACGTTTGTCAGTCACAAAAATGATCAGCCTTTTAAAAATTGCTTGCAAATCTCACATTATGCTGCATTATCACCAAATCTTGGATTCAATTATTTTGTCAATTATTTTTTTTTCAGTTAGCACAGGTTTTATATTTATTTATGAAACAGAGCTTAAGCACCTTATTATTGAGTGAAAAATAATTTTGGATCATTTTGGCATTGTTCACTCAAAAACTAAACTTGAGGTAAATAAGCTTTTTTTTCTGGATTAATTAATATCATTCATAATGAATAAAAAATAATAAATAGATAAATGGATTAATTTTAAGGTTTGCTAAGTTACATGTAATAGTGTTAATAAGTATGAATATTTTTAATGATTAAGATTAGGTGAGTATTAAATTGTCAATGGTAATCTAAATGTAAAAAAAATAGCATGTACGGTTAAATGTTAAAATACTGAGCTATGCTGATAAACTAAAAACAAATTAACCGATGTAGTGCATTCATAATAATTAGAGCTAAGAGTCTATAATAAAATATTTACAAATAAAAAATAACGCAATTTTGTTTTGTTTTTAGTTTGAGTTTGGTGTGCTGGATGCCTGTCTGTTCATTATGGATAAAGCAGATCTGCCGCTGTCCAACCGTGGGGACATCATTAAAGTGACCCGCATCGCTTCAGCCATGGTGAGAAACCAAACAAAGACAAACTGTGATAACTGTTTCCAAAAAGCTGAGTTTTGCCCTTCACTTATTTTTTTTAACTCTGTTAAGAGGAACTGAGCTTCACTGTCCCAGACTTGGACTAAACATTTTGATAGACAATTAACACCTTTATTCAGCAATGATGAACTGATCAAAAGTGAGAGTAAATACTTTTTTATAATGTTATTATTACTTTAAAAGATTTCTACTTAAAATAAATGCTGTTCTTTTGAACTTTCCGTTCATCACAGAATGTGTCTTGAGCAGCAAATCAGCATATTAGAATGATTTCTGAAGGATCATGTGACTCTGGAGTAATGATGCTGAAAATTCAGCTTTGATCACAAGAATAAATTAGATTTTAAAATATATTCAAATTGAAAACTGTTACTTTAAATTGTTATAATGTTTCTTTTAAAAACATTAAATAATCTTACTGCACCCCAACGTTGTCTACTGCAATGTGTGTACAAGTATTTTGTGTTTTAAAAATAGTATATTTTTAAATATTTTTTAATGTAACTTTTGAATATTGTTTATTTGTTCACAAAATTGAAGTGATTAATTCTAAAAACACACAGCTTATTGTATTTTTCACATGATGTTATAGCATGCTGTTGGTGAAACAACACATATTTTCCAGGTTTCATAAACCTGTTGTTGACTTCACCTCTGCCCTGTTTCCTAACAGCTGAACTCACGTGATGACGACGGTGTGCTGGTGGGGAACTGGAGTGGTGATTACACATACGGTGTCCCGCCGACGTCCTGGACCGGCAGCGTGGAGATCCTCCTGGACTACGCCGGCAGCAGAGGAACGCCCGTCTGCTACGCCCAGTGCTGGGTCTACGCCGCCGTCTTCAACACCTGTGAGAACCAGGACAAGGCATTCATTAATAGGTCACATGATCGGTGTCTATATGATTCTACTTCTCCTTCCCCACAGTCTTGCGTTGTCTCGGGATCCCCGGGAGGGTCGTGACAAACTACTTCTCTGCCCACGACAATGACGGCAACCTTAAGATGGACATCATCCTGGATGAAAATGGAAAACTGGACCGGAACCGCACCAAGGACTCCATCTGGTTTGTGATCTTTTATGGAAACAGAAACATGACATCTGACATGACAAATTTTTTTAAAGCATATAAAAATATTAAAATTGCTTTTTATGCAGTAGATAATGGAAGCTTGTTTCTGCTACGGGAAATAAATAAAGGCTATTCAGAATTTGTTCAAAATAAAAGAATAAAAGTCACAATTGTGAGACAGAAAGTCACAATTAACTTTTTTTTTTTTTTTTATCCTGTTGTGGAAACAAACTTCCATAGTAGAAAGCTTCATCTTGCTTTATCTTCATCTGCAGGAATTATCATTGCTGGAACGAGTGCTTCATGGCGAGGTCTGATCTGCCTTCTGGTTTTGGAGGATGGCAGGTTGTGGATGCTACGCCACAGGAGACGAGCGATGGTAGGACAAGCGCATGAACACACACACACACACACACACAGCATCTTTGTTGTTCTGTGATGTTACTGAGGCTGGTCTTCTGTCAGGTTTGTTCAGGTGTGGACCTGCATCAGTAGCTGCTGTAAAACACGGCCAGATCTGCTACCCGTTTGATGCCCCTTTTGTGTTTGCTGAGGTAAAAAAATATATATCATGTCTTTGGGCCTTTAATCCTCAGAGTTAAAAACAATACAGTTCTTAGTAAATGTTAAAAGTTAAAATGACATACAAGAAGACATGATAACATGGTTAGTAGGGAAAAAACAAACAAATTTTCTACAAATTGACTACTACAACAACAAAACCAACAACAGTAATAATAATAGATACTACTGGATACATTTGATCCAAAATATGCTTTGTTTTGTTGTTACGTCATGTAGTGTAATAAAAGTTTAGAATGTTACAGTATTTCTAACACCAAATAAATTATTATTATTAATAATAATAATACATTATTATTAATAATAATATTGCTGTTATCACTGTTAATAATAATAATAATAATAATAATTCATGGTCACATAAAAGAATAAAAAAAATTAGTGATAGAAAAAAATATATATAAACTTTTTTTCCTGAATAATGCAGAAAAGCAAAAGTAGGTATTTTTTTGCATTATTTTATTCAAGGTCCAATCTGTAAATAAGCACAGGTACAATAAACTCCTTAAAATGATTTTCAGTGTGGCCTAATGAAACCAAAGAGTGCCAAAAGATGTTCTAACATTAACATATGCTGGGAGGATATTTATAGAGATCAAATTATTATCTCTTATCTAAAATATCCAAATATGTATTTTCAGGTGCTATTTTTGAACATCAGTGAGATAAAACTTCAGAAAGTAGCAGAGGAAAGCTCTGAGATCCAGAACACATCCCAATTTCAGAGCAAAAAAGTCAGAGAATATAGGATTGCAACCTTGAAAACCCATCACTGCAACCCAAAATTCACTCCAAAACAATAAACAATATACATCATGATATGAATGAGTTAAAACAAACTAAGAACAAACAGGAAGAAAAGTAAATACATCAGTTTTCAAGGTTTGGGTCTCTGAGGATTAAAGACTCAAATATGACAAATTATATATATTATTTTTTTCAGTTTATAATTTAAGAGATATATACACATCTGTACATCTCACTCCTTCTATTTATTTCTGCAGGTGAACAGTGACGTGATTTTTTATCGTAGACAAAAAGACGGCACCCTGGAAGTAGCGAAGGTGAATCCCACTCATGTGGGCCGCATGGTGCTGACCAAAGCCGTGCTGCACGATGGGCGTCGAGACATCACTGATCAATACAAGTTCCCTGAAGGTGAGAGAAGTTGCTGTTGGACATAAAGGGTCACATAAATATCACACAACCAGGATGTGCATTCATTTGAAACCGTTATTTTCTCAGGGAGCCCAGAGGAGCGCCGTGTGCTGGAGAAGGCCGAGGAGTTCGGCTGTCAGAGAGAGAAAGCCTCTCTTCCTCAGGGTGACGTGGAGGTGGAGATCCCCAATCTGGACGTTCGTGTGGGGGACAACTTTGACGTGACGCTGCAGTTTAAGAACCTCAGCGATCAGCGCCGCACTGCCGATGTGTACGTCACCGGGACCGTGGTGTATTATACTGGAGTCCCAAGTGCAGAGGTGGTGTTTAAAACTCCCAAAATCAAACTAGATCCACTGCAGAGTGAGTAAATGATGTTGGAGAGAGTGTAAAATATGATGTTGCTGAATCTATATTCATGCATTAAATGCTCCCCCTGCTGGTGATGATAGGTAAGGATGAGAAGGTGTTGGTGCGAGGCGAGGACTACATGCATAAACTGGTGGAACAGGCAAACATCCACTTCATCGCTACGGGGAAGATTAAAGAGACGGGACAGATCATTACAGCCATGAAAGTCATCTCGATGCACAACCCCAAACTCATTGTGAAGGTCAGACTTTATTCATTACTGTTACTGTACCTCTCACTTACATTAAAAACAGGGTTTCCCAAACTGGGCTTGATGAGGGAACTGAAAAAGCTGATAAATAACAACAAAAAAACTTTAGAAGTAAAAACATCAAAATAAGATACTTATTTTTAATTGTTTGTCATGTCATGTAACTATTACAACAGAGAACCATGGATATGTAAATGTGTTGTTAAAATATTGAAATATTAACTTCAAGTAATTATTTTAGGTTAAAGAGGTTTAGCAGGCAAAGAAAGTTTAAACAAATAAATGAAAACCCATCCTAATATAGTTTATTAATGTTAAAGTTATTATTAAACTTACTTTTAAGCTTCAGTATATTATTAGATTAAAAAAATGCCATCTTCTCCTTCTGTCCCCTCACCGAGGCGGAAGTATCCAAACTTCTCCTCTCCTGCCATCCCACAACATGTCCTCTTGACCCAATCCCCTCTCACCTTCTCCAAGCAATCTCTCCCACACTCTTACCGGCACTCACACACATTATCAACACATCTCTCCGCACTGGCATCTTCCCCACAGCGTACAAGCAGGCCCGCGTAACCCCACTGCTCAAAAAAACCTACATTAAACACTTCTCTTTTAGAAAACTACAGACCTGTCTCTCTCCTTCCATTCGTAGCGAAAACACTCAAACGAGTTGTCTTCAACCAGCTCTCACTGTTCCTTTCACAGTACAACAAACTGGATGATAAACAGTCAGGTTTCAGGAGTGGCCATTCAACAGAGACTGCGCTACTCTCAGTCACTGAAGCCCTAAGAGTCGCAAAGGCCAATTCCAAATCATCAGTCCTCATTCTGCTCGATCTTTCTGCTGCTTTTGACACTGTTAATCATCAGATCCTCCTGTCCACCCTCTCATCGCTGGGCATCACTGGGATTCCACTTCGCTGGTTTGAATCCTATCTCACCGGTAGGTCCTTCATGGTGGCCTGGGGTGGGGAGGTATCCAAAGCACATCAACTGGTCACTGGGGTTCCTCAGGGATCGGTTCTTGGACCCCTCCTCTTCTCAACATACACTACATCACTGGGACCCATCATACAGGCACATGGCTTCTCCTACCATTGCTACGCCGATGACACACAGCTCTATCTCTCTTTTCAACCAGATGATACAACGGTAGCTGCACGGATCTCAGGCTGCCTGGCGGACATCTCGGCATGGATGAAAGAACATCACCTACAGCTCAACCTGGCAAAGACTGAGCTACTTGTCGTCCCTGCCACTCCGACTCTACAGCATGACTTCTCGATTCAATTAGGCACATCAATAATTACCCCATCAACTTCGGTCAGAAATCTTGGTGTAATCTTTGATGACCAGCTGACCTTCAAAGAGCACATTGCAAAGACTGCTCGATCTTGCAGGTTTGCGCTACACAACATCAGAAAAATCAGGCCCTTCCTGACAGAGCATGCTGCGCAACTTCTTGTCCAGGCCCTTGTCATTTCTAGGCTGGACTACTGCAATGCCCTTCTGGCTGGTCTTCCATCAAACACAATCAAACCTCTACAAATGATTCAGAATGCAGCGGCACGACTGGTCTTCAATGAGCCCAAAAGAACCCATGTTACACCTCTCTTCATCTCACTGCACTGGCTACCAGTGGCAGCTCGCATCAAGTTCAAGACACTGATGCTTGCATACAGAACGACCACAGGCTCAGCACCCTCCTACTTCCACGCACTATTACAAATCTACATCCCCTCCAGAAGTCTGAGATCTGCTAGTGTGCGACGCCTTGTGGTACCATCACAGAGAGGCTCAAAATCACTCTCCAGAACATTCTCATTCACCATTCCTGGATGGTGGAATAATCTTCCCACCCCTATCCGGAATGCTGGATCCCTGTCAATCTTCAAGCAACAACTGAAGACTCATCTCTTTCGGTACTACTTGACTTCATCCTAAACTTTAAAAAAAAAAAAAAAAAAAAAAAAAACTTTCCCTTTATCTTTCTCTCCTTCCCTTGCTAGCTTGTACTTATTTGAACAATGACTGAGACTTGGTGTTACGAGCACTTCCTCTGTCTGATTGCCTCTTCATGATGAATCGCTTTATGTACTCCCCAATTGTAAGTCGCTTTGGATAAAAGCGTCTGCCAAATGACTAAATGTAAATGTAAATGTAAACATGTTATTATATTATATAAAATATGAGTCTGATCAGTTTCAAAATATTTTAAGTTTAATCATATTAAACTGCATTAGGACTGTTTAGTTACTATTTATTGTTCAAATCAGGGATATATATATATCTTTTTTTTTTTAAACAAATCCATTTGATCTTAAATATTTACTTGAATTTCCCCTGAGATTTTAAGATAATTTTTCAATATTTTTTTTAGGCTGAGAACACACATATTCCCAGGGAACCCACATACTAACAAAATCTTTAGTTTGAATGTACTGTAAGTTGCTTTTAATAAGTGTCTGACAATTGAATGTAAGTGAGTCTGCTGCCCTCTACTGGTAGTTTTCACTTCTCTCTCTTGGGTCTCTCTGTAGGTCACTGGTTCTCCAAGAGTGAGTGAGGAAATGTATGTGTCTGTTGAGTTCACAAACCCGTTTAAGTTCAATCTGGAGAATGTGGATCTGCGTATGGAGGGTCCTGGAATCATGCCCTTCAAACACAAGCAGTACAGGTGAACACCGTCAGACTGATTACACTGAAATGTTCTGTATCTGCTATTATAGAGGCAAAGACTTGATGAGGGAAAAAAATATTATGAGTGCTTTTCAAATTTAGAACAGTCAAATTCCAAAAATAATCAAGTGCATTTTAAGGAAGAACAGTGTACATTTACAAAAAAGATAATCTTTTTTTATATATATAAAATATTTATTTTATATATTACTATTTTATATATCCATAAACTTTATATACTATTACTTTTATTACTATTTAAGAGTTAAATGTGACATGGACATGTTTTTTTTTGTTTTGTTTTTTGTGAGACTCACTCTTCTTCAACACCAAGGTATAGGTTTGATTCCCAGGGAATGCATGTGAAATCATTGATCTTTGGGTAATCTTTCGTTGCTTTGTGTACAAGAATCTGCCAAATGTATGAATATAAATCTGTTCTACATGATTTCTGATGTATGTGTGATGTGTTTTCCAGTCTGATTGCTCCAGGCACCTCTATAACGTGGACGGAGACGTTCAGTCCCAGACGGGCCGGCTCTACTAAACTGATAGCCAGTCTAGACTGTGCTGCTCTCAGACAAGTGTATGGAGAGACTGACCTCACCGTCCAGCAATAGACCACAGAGAATGAAGCTGAGAAACAGATCGCTGTAGTCTTTGGTCCATGAGAAAAACATGTAATCTCCAGCATAGCATATACTATATAAACACACGTACCTTTCTTTGAATTGAGTGCACTGCTAATACAGCTTGACATGACTTATCTGTCAGTGGTAGCAGAAGTGCATTGTTTTATATTTAGTCAAAAATACAGTTATTGCAATTTATACTTTCATCCGTCAATGATTTTATCTTATGTATGATGAATAATTCTGTGTCCCATAGAAAATAAACATGAAAAATATTTGCTTTTGTTTCTGACTGATGAAATGTATTAGAAATAAATAAATAAAAATATTATATATGTATGTGTGGTGAATAAATAATTGTATAATAGTGTTGTGTGTTCCACGTTTAATGTCAAGTGTTCATGAGATGGATTGCTTGGGGAAAGAAACTGTTCCTGTGTCTGGTCGTTCTGGTGCTTAGTGCTCTGTAGCGTCAACCAGACAGTAACAGTTCAAAGAGGGGGTGTGATGTGAGGGGTCCAGAGTGATTTTGCCAGCCCTTTTGCTCACTCTGGATAAGTACAGTTCTTGGAGAGTAGGGAGGGTTGTACCAATGATTCGCTCAGCAGTCCGTACTACCCTCCGTAGTCTTCTGAGGTCAGATTTGGTAGCTGAGCTGAACCAGACAGTTATTGATGTGCAGAGGACGGATTCAATGATGGCAGAGTAGAACTGTTTCAGCAGCTCCTGTGGCAGGTTAAACTTCCTCAGCTGGCGAAGGAAGTACAACCTCTGCTGGGCCTTTCTCACAATGGAGTCTATGTTATTGTCCCACTTCAGGTCCTGGGAGATGGTGGTGCCCAGGAACCTGAATGACTCCACTGCAGTCACAGTGCTGTTCATGATGGTGAGTGGGGGGAGAGCAGGGGGGTTTCTCCTGAAGTCTAAGATCATCTCCATTGTTTTGAGCGTGTTAAGCTCGAGGTTGTTAAGACTGCACCAGACAGCCAGCTCCTTAACCTCCTGTCTGTAGGCAGACTCGTCACTGTCCTGAATGAGGCCGATAAGTGTGGTGTCATCTGCAAACTTCAGGAGCTTACAGAGGGGTCTTTAGATGTGCAGTCTAAAGGGAGAAAAGCAGTGGGGAGGGAACGCAGCCCTGACGGGCTCCAGTGCTGGTGGTGCGGGTGCTGGATGAGAATTTTCCAAGCCTCTCAAGCTGCTGCCTGTCTGTCAGGAAGCTGGTGATCCACTGACAGACGGAGGTGGGTACAGAGAGCTGTGACATTTTATTCTGAAGGGTGTCTGGGATGATGGTGTTAAAAGAGGCGCTGAAGTCTACAAACAGGATCCTCACATAAGTCCCTGGTCTGTCCAGATGCTGCAGGATGAAGTGCAGTCCCATGTTGACTGCATCATCCACAGACGTGTTTGCTCTGTAGGCAAACTGCAAGGGGTCCAGTAAGGGTCCAGTGGAGGCCTTCAGATAAGCCAAAACCAGTCTTTCAAATGATTTCATGACCACAGATGTTAGAGCCACAGGTCTGTAGTCGTTAAGTCCAGTAATTTGGGGTTTATTTGGGACGGGGATGATGGTGGAGCGTTTGAAGCATGAGGGGACTTCGCACAGCTCCAGTGATCTGTTGAAGGTCTGTGTGAAGATGGGGGGCCAGCTGGTCAGCACAGGTTTTAAGGCAGGCTGGTGACACACCGTCTGGGCCTGGTGCTTTCCTTCTTTTGTTCTTTATGAAGACCTGCCGCACGTCATCTTCACTTATTTTCAGTGCAGGTGTGGGGGAGAGGGGGGTTGCTGGAGGTGTTAATGGTTGTGTGGAGAGGTGTTCAGGGCAGGTGTGTTTTTTTTTTCAAACCTACAGCAAAAGTCATTCAAATCGTCTGCTAGTTGTTGATTCTCCACAGTGCTGGGGGATGGTGTCTTGTAATTTGTAAAGTATTTCATACCTTTCCACACTGAAGCAGAATCACTGGAAGATAATTTAGTTCCTTAGCTTGCCAGAATAATTCCTCTTTGCCACTCTGATCTCCTTTTCCAGTGTGTATTTGGCCTGTTTATACAAGACTTTATCCCCCATCCTGTAAGCATCTTCTTTGGCCTGATGAAGCTGTCTGAGTTTTGCAGTGAACCATGGTTTGTCGTTGTTGTAGGTTAAACGAGTCCTGGTAGGAATACACATATCTTCACAGAAACTGATATATGATGTTACAGACTCTGTGAGCTCGTCCAGATCGTTTGCTGCAGCTTCGAAAACAGTCCAATCAGTGAGGTCAAAACAAGCTTTTAAATCTTGCTCTGCTTCATTAGTCCATCTTTTAACAGTTGATATGCGTCCTTTATCGCTGTGTAACAGTGATCCAATATATTACTGTCTCTGGTGGGACATGTGATGTTCTGTCTGTATTTTGGCTGTTCGCGGGAGAGATTTGCTTTATTAAAGTCACCGAGAATGATTAAAACAGAATCCGGGTGTTGTTGCTCAGTCTCTGTGATCTGATCAGCGAGTTTCTGTAAAGCTGATCTCGCGTTCGCGTGCGGTGGAATGTAAACACTCACGAGAATGAACGAACAGAACTCCGTTTTGGCGAGTTCATATTATGAGACCCATGAAAAACAAGATAAAAAAAATATGATAAAATGATCGTGAAATCCATGCGGGCCAAATGTGGGCTGGATCTGGGCCAACACTGCTTGCTGTCAACATTATCATTTCAAAATAAAGCAAATCAGTAAATCAGTCAACTGCATTAAACTGCACTTAATTATAATTTGATTATATATTATTATTCTCAGTACAAATAATCTTAGAATCTTTACATAAAGAGAGAGTGAGAGAGAGAGAGAGAGAGAGAGAGAGAGATCATTTAATCATTATCATGTAATATTTAGTTGGTTTACCATGGGACACATCATTTTATTAATACTGTATGCTGTCATGCACAAGCATTAAATAAAATGATCATACATTTTTTTTTTTTTATTCAAATCCTCGGTATACATGTGATGATTTGTGTGAGGAACAGATCCAAATTCAAACCATTCATCGGCAATATGTATCTTTTTTCTCTGTAGCTATAGTAACAATTAAAAAATTTGCCATTAAGCAGTTTTACAACCAGTTTTATGGCCGCGATAACAAATGCTCATTGGCTCTCGCCGGTTTCATCATAGATTGTGACATGTCGTGTTTCCTGTGATGCGTGTTTTGAATAAGAAACGCGTGCCCTCACGGAGTTGATCGGGATAGTATTTTCAGCGTTTAACAACATAAATTATGCCCTGCTCCTCACACTAAACTATTATATTCCGCCAGAGAGGACCGCGACTGCAACGCATCGTCATTTGGACTACTGTTGTACTGCTCTTTGACATTTCTGCAATAAATTCTTGTGATTACAAGTGTCTGTCTTACGTTTTTCTTATAGACTGTGTACTTTATACACTCACTCTATTTTGGTTGATTTGTTCTTTTTAAAAAAATTAAAAAAATTCAATGCAATACGTTTTTATTGCACAGTTATATGACCTGTGAATTTTAAGGCTGATTTTCTATTCAGTTTAATGTGCTTTATTGGCATAATTTGTGTGTACATTACCAAAACATTTCACAAAATGAATAATGGCGATTATAGTAAATGCAATAATATCAAATATAAGATTCTGTATTGGATCTGGGCTATATAAGGCTCAGGTGTGGCTCAGATTTGGGGATTCCGGTTTACTTAAGGCTGAGAATTGGTACCAATAATAAAACCTGTTTTGGCCCAGTTCAGGGCCAGTTAAGGGTGATTACTGGCTGAGATTCGGGCCGGTTATGGCCCACGTGTGGCCCTTGTCTTTAATACAGTTCTAGGCCACTTCAGGGCCTTCATTCTTTGCGGTACTTGAGCCAAGGGAAAAGTGATTGTCTGACCCGGAGCTGGGCCAGAAAACATTTGCTATGTGGGGTATTAATGCGTGAGGCGCGTGCACGCAAGGGGGGTAAGATTTTCACGGGGGGTCGGATTTCAGTACAACACCGGCACCTCACGCACAGACATACAAACGTTGCAGCCTGTTCCTTATCAGAATAAAATATAGTCAAACATATAGCTACACTGGGCTGTGTTTCCCAAAAGCATTGTTAGCTAACTATGGTCGTTAGTTCCATTGAACTAATGACGGAACTTGCGACCATAGTTGTTTTTGAGAAACGCACCCCAGGTTAGTTTAAATTGTTCGTAGTACAATCCGTTGAGCCTGAGCTTGGGCCAAACTCGTATTTGCTCATATGAAGAGGATGATTTTATTTTAATTTATTTATTTATTTTTGCGGAAAGCGCTTTAAATACAAAGCCTGGTTTACATAATAAATAATAGTTTAGCATTCAAATACATTGCGAATATGGAAACATTTAATTTTTCTTGCCTAATGAGAGCTGTGTGAGAACAACGCCATTTGCTTTCGTTTTAAATTAATTTGTTTTGCCTTGATTATCAACTTATATTTTTCATTCTTGTTTTGTTCTAATAGCCTAATTTAGTTCTTAATTTGCCTAATAGCCTATCAGCTAGCTATTGTGTTTATTGTTTGTACATTATAACATTCCACTTTATTTCTGAATGTAATACTGCAGTTTGGGCTTATCTGTGTTTAACTTAAACTACATCGTAACATTAACGTAGACCTTCATACCGGTATCTAAATGTGATTTTATACATTTATGCTATAGTAGACCTACCACATCACCCTCAACCGGATTTATAATGAGCAGGAATAAACTACATTTTGGCATTTTAGAATGCCTATGCTTCTGTGGATATTTTGATGAAAGTAACTCAAAAGTAACTAAAAGTAGTGTGTAACACATTACAATTCAGAGACAGTAATATTGTAATGTAGCCAATTACTTTCAAAAGACAGTAAATAGTAATACATAATGTATTACATTTTGGAAGTAACTTGCCCAACACTGTCAGTTAGTTACATAACACATAGAGTAGCAGGTTTTGTCATTTCACCTGTGTTATGAAACATTATATCTTCCTGTCTAGCTTACAGTCTATGCTTAAGGAGTCACGTGACAGACGAACACAGGAAAACGTGCAGTTGCAGTTTCTCTACAGGCATGAAGAAAAGAGCACAAGAATCACGATCATCTCTGTTCCAGTGCTATATTGATAATAATAGATTTAAGCAGTATATGTAAAACATCTTGATGACTTTTGAACTTAATCTCATTTATCATCATTTGAGTGATGAAAGGAGGATCATTTCTTAATCTCTGACTATCTTCAGGACTTCCTGTTTTGTGAAAACAGATGATCAGTCCAAACAGCAGCTCTGATTCACTTAGAGGGAAAAGACTAATGTAAGTCAATGTAATTCTGTTAATACTTTGGATACAGTGCTCGAATTAGGTTATAGCTGGCAATATGCATAACTACATAGCATTTATAAAAAAAACAGGCTAACATAAAAGAACAGGCATTTGTGTTGCTTAAAAAAACATGTAGCTACATTTTCTGAGAGGTGACTCTATAGGCCTATTATAGTCACTTGAAAACCCGCAAAAAGCGTGTGACTTAAAAATACACCACAAAAGGTAAACATGGCACTTGTATGCCCTTCCCACTATTTATGTGATTTATTTGTATTTTGTGAAATCTGTTCAACTTACAGTAAACAAACCTGAGACACAAAGCAAACATTTGTATGAACTGCAGTGCAAACACAGACTGAAGAATAAGATCGCTCGTTTGTTTGATTAAACATCTCTCTGCTTGTCCACAAATCACAGTGTTGTTACACTCTGTCTGAAATACCATACAGTTGTCCCAGGATATTCAAAATATTATAAATAAAACAATGACTGGATAGTTTGGCGCATGTGAGTCATGAGTATCAGGTTTTGTCACAGCACTAGTGAAATATGAAGTGAGATGACATCCCAGTTCAGACATGTTTGTCTGTCTAAAGCCGGGCATACACTGCCAAATTCTGACTCGTGCGACTCTTTTTTGAGTTGGGCCGAATTTCAGCTTTGTCGTTCGTTTGTCGTGCAGTGTTCGTTCAGTGTACAGGCTCCATATAGCAGCTTTCAGTTTCACTTTTTTTGTGTCATAAGACAACAGGTGAACTTTTAAAGTCATTGAATAAAACTTTTTTAATATCTGGATGATATCATATGTATATGGGAGCATAATTATCATCAAAGAGGTCTCTGATATAAATGACTGCAGTTATTATTGCTTTTATCAGTACTGATTTACATATCAGCCCTCCTGGAAAGTCCCCTCGTGAGTTGCCACCTCTGACGGATAAATAATTATAACAGGCTACTTTTAAAAACAGGTATCAAAAACTTGATGTTTCCACCTCCATATTAGTGTGACTTACTAAATTGAGCATAGTAATTAGTACATTAGTAATTAGTTAGCAGTGTTTAGTAGATAACTGAAGATGACAATGCAATCTAAAAATAAGTATCGCTTTTTATTTTTCCTCTTTCCTACTACTTGTTTCACTTCTATTTCAGTTTGTATAACCATTTCTTACTATGTGTAAGTAAGTTGTTGTTGTTGTTGTTTTAAAACATGTGGGCTTGGCTCCGTGTTGATGTCTGTATAGGTTGTTTATTCAGTTTTAGTTTTATTTAATTTGAGTTATTTAGTACTTCATACTACATGAAAATGAAATAATATATATATTTAATGTATTTTTTGATGTATGTATATGTGTATGGCTGTACACATGTAGTTGTTTTTTGGTGTTTGGCTTAGTGTTATGCATTATTATACTCTTATCTTTTGTTGTTTTAATATTTTGAATTGTTTTTAGCTTTCATTTAAATGTTTACTATTGAAATGTTGTTGTATGCATTTTTCAATTTTATTTAATTTCTTTATTTTCTTCAATGTGTGTATTTAGTATTTACAGAGTTTTCACTTTCAGTTTTGGTTACTTTTTCTTATTTGTAAGTCGCTTTGGATAAAAGCGTCTGCTAAATGACTAAAAGTAAAGTAAAGTAAAGTAAAAAAGGTTTAATTAGAATTAATGAAAATGTATTTAATTTATGTTTTGAAAGTTATATATTTACAATTATTTAATTGAATAAAAAGTTTATTTAGTACATGCTGCATAAATGAGTTTTTTTCACAACAGTCTTTAGGACATGTTTTTATACTGGTTGTTGGACTGAAGAAATATTCTTATATATAAGAATAATAATATATGATTTCTAAAATCCTTTATTTTATCCATTTATTCATTAGGAAGGTAATGAACTGAAGCTATCAAGACTTTTCCTGACTGAAACATTAAAAATGGGTTCCGGTGTATGTAAGTGATGTTATAAATAAATATACAGATTTTAAATCTTTATAACAATAAAGTAATTATTAACAGTGAATATCTTTCATATGACTGTATATATGATTTTTTTTAAGTTTTGTTTTTAAAAGTTTTATTACTGATTGTTTTCTGATTTAGCACGAGAGGACCAAGTGCCCTTGTTAGGACACACTGAAGGTGAGAGTAGGACAATCTCTGTGTAGAAATGTTTATTTGTTTGTTTGTTATATGTCAATATATCTGACAACCAGACTTATTGTGAATCTCAGTGCAATTTAATTTGATATTGTAACAAATGTAGAAAAATATAGCAGACTAGAATGTTCACTCTTTTTTAGAAAGAGACTGAAAACTATCAAGATATTACTCATAAATGCACTTCTGTGTTCTTTAGACCTGCATTATTGTTCTAATGAAATGAGCATTACAAATTAGTGTCTGGTGTCAATATAGATTCACTCATATCATATTGTCCAGTGCAATATAAACATATATTACTGAGAGCACTTTTAAAATATATTTCAATTTCTTTTGATTTAACTGAACATTTCACTTTTTCAGAAATTCAGCCTATTTTTGAGGAACTTAAACTTGTGCTGATTGGAAGTCAAGGTGCTGGGAAAAGCACTATTGCTAATGCCATCCTCAAGGAAAAAGTCTTCACATTCTGGACGTCTTTAAGAAGTGACTACATCAAGAAGACTCGTAGAGTCACAGATTCATTTGACTCGCACCCCAGGCTGGAGAGGAGACTTGAGTAGATCAGAGCAAACCAAACGTGAAATTGTTTACTGTGTACAGGCTTTATATAAAACTGGACCTCATGCAATCATCTTGGTGCTTAACGTGAACTCAGTGCTGTCAGAGTCGAACATCAGCACCCTAGAGAGTCTGCTTACTGTTCAACTGTGGGAACATACCATAGTGCTGTTCACACATGGAGAAAAACTAGGAGATTATACCATTGAGGCGTATATTGAATGTCATCAGCTTCAACCTTTAATTGACAAATGTGGAAAAAGATTTTATGTGATCCAAAACAATGACAGCAACCAGATTACTGAGACAATTCAAGAGCTTGTTGTCAGGAAGAATTCAGCATGTTGTTTTAAACTTTCAGCTCAGACAGAGGTTAATAATACATTAGAGTCAGACTGGAGAGTTGAGACTGTTGAGAGAATCAAACTTAAAATCACTATTCTCTCAGCCTCCAAGGAAAAGTTAATGTTAAATCCAAGAACACAAAATAATAACTCCATTAAAAGGTTACTTGATTTAAAGGATGCAGAAATAGGAAGACTAAATGCCATTGTTCAAGAAAAAGAAAGGGAGATAGAGAGGTTACGATCAAGATACTTAAGAACTCAAGATCTTGACCCCTCTGGCCTACGCAGAAGAAATGCTGAAGTGGAAGATCAATTTGATATGATGAGCAATGAACTAAAGGAAAAGAATACAGACTGGAGAACACATGAGGATCAGTATGAAACTGTATATGCAGGCTATCGTAGCAAACTCTGTCAAGGTGTCTCAACTATGTCCAAAAGAAGCTGCAACCAAATACAGTTGCAGGAGCTTCATTCAAAGGGTAAGTAGTTAATTTGTTATATTATAAGTTAAATTATGATTAATGCATTAATTACAGCTGTGTGAAAAAGACCTTAAAGGGAGGATAACAATTTCGGAGAGGCTAGTTTTAAAAGCATAAGATCCCACCCTCCGTGCAAATCACTCTCCAAAGCCACTCCTCCTCCAAGACACATAAACGCACACAGACCAGAGACTAACCAGCGACACGATTAGAGACGGTGTTGGTGGAGGACTAAATGCAATGCTGTCAGATTACCTCATGTCTCATTCACCAGACAAAACATTACAGTACAAAGTGCAAAATATTACAATAACAACACCTCTATTCTCGCTGATGACGTATCGTGTCTGTGTGAACAGGGTGTGCGGAGGTACACAAATACATACGTTTACAGGCAGGTAGGACAGCCTCTCGTCACCCTCAGACCGAGGGAAGGGATTGGACGAACATTTAATGGTCCTACACCTTCCACAGTTGATATAAATATATGTAGACCACTTAACTTAGTGATTGCTATCGGGATGTGAAGACACTTTCAACAAGCATAGCAAGAAATATTTTTTAACAAAATCACCCACCCTGTTTTTAAGCCACCTTTTCACTATTTCTGCACTCATAGGCAAGGCAAGTTTATTTATATAGCACATTTAATACACAATGGTAATTCAAAGTGCTTTACATAAAAGGAATTAAATTAATCATATCGTTCCTGTCGGTAGATCGCGTTCCGGGGGGTCCCCCTCGGTAGAAATTGCGTTTCCCCCTCGGGGGCCCCCCCTCCATCGTCGGGCCCTTAGAATCGTCCTAACCTCCAATGGTCTAACCTCTAGTGATTGGGGGGAAGTCGTGGCCTAATGGTTAGAGAGTCAGACTCGTAATCGAAAGGTTATGAGTTCGAGTCTCAGGTCCGGCAGGAATTGTAGTTGGGGGGGAGTGAATGTACAGCGCTCTCTCCACCTTCAGTACCATGACTGAGGTGCCCTTGAGCAAGGCACCTTGTTTTTTATCATTATTTGACTCAGTGGGAGCATATACAGGCTGAACCAGAGTGATGCAAGAATTGGGCCTTGTCATATGCAAATGCTTAATTATTTTTTTAGATTTCCACTTCAGGTCCATTGAAACATTTGTATTTTTCTGGCAGGGCTGTATGTGACCACTACACCAAATGTGTCAATCAAAAGTCTGAACATGATAAAGAGAGAATTACCTAACTTTTCACATAAAAAAATTATTCTTTGAACACTATTTCTGTAAAATGAGCAGTTATGAATAATTATGTTTGAAAAAAAAACTAGTTTAGGACTGTTAAATAATTGTTTTAAGTTCATTAGCCCTAGAAAACCTACTGTGTTTTTCATTCAGACATATTGGCGGCCTTTTGTTTTTTGTGTAGATATATTTCTACATCATTATTCAGTTTTATATTTATATAAGAATTGTATTTTTTATTTTCATGTATTTTTATAGTTTGACTGAGATCAAAAAGGATATATTTTTATAGTACAACAATATTTGTACACAGTTTCAGCTCATCTGATCATATTTCCACAGGCTCAGCTCTACACGGATGGAGTGATGCTCTTCTGGATATCTTGAATGAGCTGTCTGCTGAAGAGCTGGAGAAAATGAAATACTCCATGTACTGGAATGAAGAATACAAGATAAACAGGTGCTCAGTAGAGCACAAAAACAGAGTTCAACTGGCAGACCAAATGCTAAAACAGTGGGGTGAATTGCAGTCAATGCTGAACACACGAGACCTCATGAAGAAAATCCATCGTAATAACGATGCCATGAAAGAACTGTTTGAACCTTTCTTGAAGATCATTGGTGAGACTTGGTAATCATCAGCTAAATCACGCAGTCATCATTTCTTTTTAAAAGAATAAGGTGTTTGTCATTTTTTATTGTTCTGCATGGAGATGTTTCTTCTGTACATTTCATCTTCTTGAATGAGGCACTCAATCTTTCTTCTTTTTACTCTTAAAAACAAAGTTTCCAAAAGGAGGTTTTCGCAGCGATGTCACAGAAGAACCATATTTGGTTACACAGAAAACCTATCAGTGAACATTTCTTAAAAGTACCTTTTTTTAGTGTGAAAACATTTAAAAAATCTAACAAACTTTTCACTTAAGAACCTTTTGTGAAATGGAAAAGTTATATGGATCTTAAAGGTTTCATAAAATAAGTCAATAATTAACCTTTTTAACAGTGTTCAAGTGTCCATAGAACAGATTTCATATTCATTTCAAAATCACAATTCATGTCAAAGACATGACATTCAGGTTATTATCATGGAGCAGATGTAGGTGTTGTTTTCTTTTTTAGTGAAGTTATTATAGTAATTTCGGAGGAGTACGCCCATCTAATCTTCCAATTAATATCCAAGTATAAAAGACAGCTTCTTACCACTTCCGTCGTCAGTTATTTCGGCATCCCTCCTCCTCCCCATCTCCTCCTTTTATGCATATTTATTTATTTACTATCTTTCTGTCAATGGGGGCTACTGGAGCTCGAGTAGAATAGTCTCTCTGAGCCCTCCATTGTAGACATCAAGCCAAATCTTTTTACCACTAATGCTAAGATTATATGGGCACACGAACTCGTGAAAGACTGTTTCTAGCATATGAAGTGTAAAGGTTTGTTTGCCTGATACATTTGATTGCATGTTGTTGCAGATTTTAATGTTTGTGGAATTGTTTATAAAAATTTTGAAACTGTCCATCTAGATCTTTACAGAATTAATGGTGACGTCTCATATATTTGCAACAAACTTTTGTTCTTCCCAATAGTCGCTTTGGATAAGAGTGTCTGACTGTAAATGTATTTAAATGTGTGTTACAGATGTATGCCACTACAATATGTAAGTATTTGATATATCTATGTAATGCTGACTGTGTAATACTGTGTAATACTGACTGGCTGGCTTTGTTAGTGATTGTGACAGGGAATCACTGCCATTCATATCTTTTTTCACACTGTGATTTCATGAATTATACTCAGAATTATTATCATTTTATGATTTCAACATTTTTCATATCTTTCTTGTTTGTTATATGAAAGTAACAGGAACTTTTTTGTCATGCCTTCATTTGTTTTTGTGACTTGTCAAATGTAGGACTATCTTTTATGCTATTTATGTATAGATTTCATTGTTTTAACATTTTCTCCAACCCTTAAGCTATGAAAACCCACCATAAAAATATGAATTATTACATATTTTAAACTAACAGCCTGAAGTAAATCATTTCAGTTTTTAATGTAAGAAAATTATTTATTGAATTGAGATTATCTCTGTTGTAACACCGTGTATTAAAAAACAATGTTTAGAACTTAATTCATGTTTAATCCTGCCAATATGTAATAATTTGTTTTCAAAACATTTAAAATGTAGTTTTAGCATTTTTTTATAATAATAATAATAAAATTGAGGTAGCTGAGTTTTCTTTTCTTTTTATTGATTAACTGAACTGAACTGTTCATTTATTTCAGGTCATGATGGTCAGCAAACATTTGTAGTTCTAGTTTAGGTTGTTGTTTGGTAATGAATGTTATTCTCACATCCATCAGAGAGTCATGTACAAATGAAACATTTCTCGTGGAGAAATAATTATATGGTAAAGTGTATTAGGAAGTGTTGATTCTTTAACACAATCTGCATGTTTGTGTCACTCTGAAAACACTATGAAAAGCACACAATCTTGAAAGCAGGTAAACTCTTCAGTGGTCATAGTGAATTAGAGACAAACTGCATCATCATCTACTGCTGTTCACTCAGTAAACCTTCTGCTGCTGCCATCTCACACTAACTGAGTTTCCTTGTCTATAGATCTTTTATTTATGATACATTTATGACACTATGACAATTTTCCCACTTTTGGTGAGGCTCTGAATTGGTTAAATCCACAGAGAGACAACAATGAGTCAGGTTTGGAGGACTGGTGGTGATTCAATAACCTTTAATAATTATTTTTGAGAAATCATTCAGAAATTCTTAGAAGCGTTGTGTCTTCACACTTCCTTATCTCAGGCTCATTTGGTAAATGAGTCAGTCAACATTTGGTAAAACTACTTTTGTCCAGTCTTACAATAATGGCAATTCAGTTCCAGCGTAAAAAATAAATCCCTTCTCATTCAGACTAATGTTTTGCATCCAAATCAACAGTGTAATACATGTATGAATGAGAATATGAATGGCTCAGGACTCTGTAATGACATAAAATTCAATATGAACAGAGTCTGGACTGAAACACATAAATGTCATTTTTATATAAAATTTGTTTGCTGATTAATTTTGTTGATTAATAATCTTATTACAACAAAAAGCTTGACACCAATACAAAAAAAAAAATTCTGTTAAAAAATATAGCTTTTTTTTAATACATGTTAGGTTGAGTTGTCATGTTGCGAGATTCACTTCACATGTGGCTTAAAGCATCATCTACATGTTTTAGTAAACCAGAGATGATCATTCTTCTATTCTTCTATTCTAATGTCTTTCAAATAGAAACATTTACAATATTGTTAGATGTTTTTCAACACAATCTTTCCATTCTATCATAATTTTATTCGATTTTAACCTAAGCTGATCAATGCACTGTACGGAGATCCAGCTGATGTGAAATTACAAATAATATCATGACTAAAATGTCAAAAATGCAATAACAATCATATTTGTATGTACTAGTGTTTAATTTGTACCACATTATCAATCACAGTATCAATCATAAATTGAATCAAATATCTATTTGTATTAAATATTTCCAAGTTCTCTCTTTTCTTTAAGTGTTTGTGCAGGAAGTGTTGAGTCTATAACAGACTGTGTGTTTGACAGCGTGCCATTAATAGATCAGTATGGAGCTCAGTCCACTTCCTCTTATACTCTGTGAGTACTATTTTCTCATTTATGTACTGTTTTTACATGTTGTATAATGATACAGTGAATCAGTGTTCATTTGTATTATATTTATCTTATCTATTTCATGTGTTTCATATTATTCATGTTGCTGATAATCTGTGGCAGAGTTTCAAATCCATCTGTAACTCATGATATCTGTGTGTGAAGATGAAATACGATGTGCTGTAGATGAATGAGATCAGTGTATTGATCATTACTTTGCATCTTCAGTCATTCAGGTTTAAGGTTTATAATGGTTCATGGGTTCAATCAGACATGCAGTTATATTCTAAAATCCTGTGGGTTTTTTGTTTTTTGGTCAGTTACTTCAGTAGCTCTTGGATCGATTGGTAGATCACCAGTAGTTCATCTACATACATTATTTGTGGAACTTAGATGCTCAGTTTTGTTGGTTTGATGTCAAGTTTTGTTGGAATTGTTGAATAGATCAGCAATAGGATAACCATATATAGATAATGCTGTGAGACGGCTTGTGGTCACACAAACTCTGACCAGAGAGGTTACTGACACAGTGATGACACTTCCCACACCAATCACCTGATGACACAGAAAATAAGATCTGTATTCAGACTGACTTATACTGACTTAAGACTTACTGACTTATTGACTTAGTTTGTATCATGACAGCATTAGATGCATAAATGTTTTCATCCTTCTTCTGTCCCCTCAAACTTTCCATTTGTTATTGACTGCTACCTAGATAGCTCTGAAGCAAAAGAGAATCAAAGAGTTGAGCAATTTCTGCTTTGTGGCTTTAAACAGTTCAAGGGAATCAGTTATTTCATTTTTATGATGCATTTTGCTACTGTAACAGCCTGCTGACCAAACAACACAATCCAGCCGTGTTTGTCTGAATGTGTTAAACCATTTAATTCAGTGTAGCCTGACTGTGACTCTGATGATAATGTGCTGTAAATCAGTACTGTATTTTCTCAAGAATAAAGTCCAGATGTAATGTGATGTAATGTAATCTCAACATAAACACAAGATCTGAAGTTTTATCAAAAGCAATTTGCTACTTGTTTTACAGTAACATTTACACAATTATTAGCAAATTAGTGTTTAATTTCAGCTTTCCACCTCATAATAAACTTAAACTCTTCAAACTATGTATTTATGTATTAAAATCAATGTTTTGACAGATATTCAGATAGTTCTAAAGTAACAACTTCTATAAATCAGTGTGATTTGCCTCTTTTTGCTTTTTTAGTGCTGATTTCAAAAATCCACCCTGGACAAACTCAAGGTAATTTATGTATATTTCTTCAAATCTTCACACATATAACACAGTGGAACTGGAGGAAGTGTTTATAGCATGTGTGTCGTTTACAGTGTGAGTTTGTGCATTTGTTATGCATTTTATTTGGTCCTTAATGACATAAATGAGCTGTGTATAAAACATTTGTTTTGTGTTGGATTATAAATATCAGCATGAGAGTTAAAGTTAATAAACTCACTGTAGATCAGATGAATCCAAGCCATCTTCAATAAACAATGTGTTTTCAATCTCCTTTCTATTCCTTACAAATATTGTTGAATTAAACATCAGACCAGGTCTCCAACCTGTCCCAGTATTGATCATGAGCATAATGATCACTTATCAATATCTTAAAGGGTGATACTTTGTTTTGTTTTTGTTTTCTTTTTTGTTTTTTTAAGTGTTTTGGTACAAATATTATAGTCTGAAATGCCAATGTAATAATTATAATAATTTCTTCTTTAGTTGTAACATAAATGTTAGGAGCTACTTTTCCTTTATTAAACACAATTGTACATAATCTGCAATCTGTCCATATAGCAACAATAATAGCACAAAACCATAACCAAATACATTTCAACTAATAAAAATGTATATCGCATGATACATGTTTGCCTTGTTTAGATAAAATGGAAATAAAGACATAGGAATCAAATTACTCAGAATGCCTGAAGGTGAAAGCTAAAGAAAATTTAAAACATCATTAATATAAATGATAGAAGTCATAAGTGAAAGACAATCACTGAAGATTTACAGTACTAACTCAAAATTGTATCATGAAATATTTACAGACAAACCCAAAGTAACTGTGAAGCCCCAGAGTTCAGTGTTCACTGGAGACACAGTTACTCTGAGCTGTGATGTGGGACAGTCAACAGGACAGAGGGTTATCTGGTTCAAAGACATTGATAGAATACAAACTGGTGATGTATCAAAAACACTGAGAGATGTGACAGTCTCTGATGGAGGAAAATATGCATGTGCTGTAGAAGAACAGACAACAGTCAGTCAAGGACTCGTGCTGACAGTAAGAGGTAAGTGCTGTTTTTACAGGGCAATCTGATTTTGAGTTTACTGTAGAATTATAAAAACAAACAGCCTCCATTAACAGTATCATGTGCTGTCTGTTAAATTAATTTCACACAGAGAGACCCAAGCCTGTAGTGCGTGTTCAGTCTGATGGACGTGTGTTCAGAGGACACACGGTCACTCTCACATGTGATATACAGGAGACAGATGTCAACAGCTGGATCTACAGCTGGAATAAAGATGATTCACTGATTCATGACAGTCAATCACAGGAATACCGAATCAGTTCTGTTAGTGAATCTCACACGGGTCATTACAGCTGTACTGGAAGAGAAACACGAGGATCACGATACTCACACACCAGTGATGAAGTTACACTGACCGTATCAGGTGAGTGTGAGAATCTCATCAATCTGACTACATTCAGACACAATCAATTTTTACATATATTAAAATTGTGTGATTAAATTAATAAATAACTATATGATGCTTGAGTGTTGATGGCAGATTGTCAGTGTCAGACATGAATGTAAAAAAAACTCAAGGCTGTGTTAAATACAGGCAAACCAAACCAACTCTAAGTAATTGGCAAAATCTTATACAGTATAATTTTCAGTTTGGCATGTAATTGTTCTTTACTTTATGGCAGCATTTCAAAAGCAGATTTTTTTTGTCAGGTTCAGAAGCTCCATTGCTGGTTCTGTCAGTTCTCAAACTGCTCAGTTTTCTTCTGGCAGCTTCTCCATATCTGCTAGTGTCCATCATACTGGGAGTCAAATGCTACAGAGCTCATGGTGAGATCTCTCTCTTTCTCATCTGTTCTTCTACAGATGTGTTTAATCTGATCTATCATTGGTATCACTAATTAAAATGTCACTTATTCCATTTTTTGTGTGTTTTGCAGTTCAGTCTGATGAGATCAAATATAATGTTACAGAGGAGTAAAAGTCTGCAGTCCTGATGAATGAAACACAATGTTTTTCTCTTTTTCAACATTACTCTGTTAAATTTAGCCTATTTTTTCTGAATCCTTACATTATATTTCAATTACAGTTACTTGCATCTAAAATAGCTTACCTATAGGCTAATGTTATTCATGATTAAGTATCGTTTTTAATGGAAGCTTATTTTTAGTTACATAACAGAAGTTTAGGGTAGGGGTGGGGTTTGGTGCTCCAATGAATGTTTAAATTTATATAAAATTATTTCTGTTTTTACAAATGCATGCAAACCATTAAATTAAGACAAACAACTGAAAACAATGGAGGACCCTGCACGTCGAAAATTGACGCTAAAAGGATTCCCCTGTGCGTCGAAAATAGGGACACCAAGGGATCCTGACCAAGCATCAATATGTGACGAGTTGAGAGTGAGAACGTGTTGACTGGGTCAACTTACCCCAGGACTGTTGGCTCATATTACCCCACTCCGACCATTTTAACAAACTTGCATCATCCAGTAGTTTAGGGCTAACATTATGCTAACAATATAGCCTCATATTATAACTTCCTAAAGCACAAACACATATGTGGATTGTGCAAAAAAAAATCTGTGAAACAAAAGTTAAATGTGTTCAGAAAAGTTATCATTTTAGTGACAATGACATAAATTATAAACCAAGTATGAAAAATGTCCAGAGTTTTCAGGTTATTCAATTTTTAACAAAAATTAAATTTGTGCCAAGGGGGTGTTTTACCCCACCTATAGGGCAAAACGCCCCCATGAGTGGGGTAATGCCCCGAGTCTGACAAAGCAATTTGCTTTAAACCTTTACAGCAAAATCAGATTACAGGCAGCTTTAGCTTAAATTTTAAAAAGAATATAATCAATAATTATGAATTAAAAAATTATAATAGCCTATTTGAAAAAAAAATTGTTAGCTGATGCTAACCGGCTAGCTAACTAGCTACCTGATGCTAACTTGAGGTCATTTTTTAAATATAAAGTCCAAATATTTTGAAACAACCAACTATTTAGAATACATTTGATGGAAAAACAAAGGAATTGATGTTCAACTACAGTAATGTCTGATTGTTGGTCTGTTGTGTTTCTATTGTAGCCTACAGCTTAGCTTTATAGTACTTTTTATTAAATGTATTGTAATTGTTATATTGTTATGTAAATATGTAATTTTACTCTTTTTTAGGGTGACTTTTACCATCTGTCTAGGGACTGCAGGTGAAAAATAGCCTTCTGGCTAACTCTGGCATATTGACAGAAATGTTTATTAATATGCATTGTCCCTGTAATAAATAGATAAATAAAATAAATAATTGCCCATTGTCCCCTGGGGGCGTTTTACCCCACAGACTATGTTTGAGAAAAAAAATTATGTAAAATTATGCAAAAAAATAAAAATAAAAGATGATACATAACACAGGAGCATATATTTAAATATAGGTAGGAATAAGATAAAAAAAATTATAATAATAAGTAAAAACAATGAAATAAAATAAGGAGTAAAATGTGCAATGAACTAAAATGTGCAATGCAGTCTACTGTGGATTTAATAAATATTAATATAACCAGGGATGTGCAAGAGGAATGTGCAAACAGGTTGTACCGGGTATATTCACATAGCAGCAATGCGGATGATGGAGAATGATGGGTGTTACAGTTTATTAAATTGAGTCCTGTAGATGTTATGAGACTGAGTTTAGGAGCCTGATGGCCTGAGGATAGAAGCTCCTCCTCAGTCTCTCAGTTTTTGCCATCACGCTTCTGAAGCGCTTGCCAGATGGCAGTGTGATGAAAAGACGGTTACCGGGGTGATTTGAGTCCTTGATTATTTTTGCAGCTCTGCTTTTGCAGCGTTTGAGGTAGATGTCCTGCAGAGAGGGGAGGGCAGACCCTGAGATGCGCTCAGCTAAGCGCACGACTCTCTGCAGAGCTTTGCAGTCCTGATTTGTGGCGTTACTGTACCACACTGAGATGCACTGAGTCAATATAAAAAATGATCTTGACATTATCTTCTGGTTATTTTGAGAAAAACAGTAGGGGGTCGTTTTCCCCCACTCTACCCTACCAATTATCCCATGGACCTCTCTCCATCACAGGGTTAGTAAAATGGATAACTCTTCAAATATTTGTGGTCATATCACCAATTTTGTTTAAGGTTGTCTAGAAACAAACACTCTCCCCTAGTAAAGCGATACAACTGCTTGATTTTTTTTATTGTCACAGAATGTAAAAAACTCTAATCTGCTGAATGCGATTGTAAGACATGAAGATGTTAATAGTCTGTATTATAAACGTTAACTTCATAATTTTCTGTAAAGCTGCTTTGAAACGGTATATTGCAAATTAATATATTTACACAGTCTGATATCTATAAATGTATTTACATATAAAGGAAATAAATATAGGCTATGTAAATATTTCTGATAAAAATATATTTACATATATTTAATATATGTGAAAAAATATTAAAAAGCGGCCAAAATAAAATATTTGAATATATTTTTATATATGAATATATGATATTTAAATATATATATGATATTTAAATATATGAAAATCTATTTATTATTAATATATTTCAATCTATGTGACTTCTGTATGGGTGAGCTATAATCTGTCAAATATAACACTCATGAATGCAATCAAGTCATTTAGCTCATGCAGTCCTTTTTACCTGCTGAAATACCCATAAAATGCAGTTTTACACTTGCCAAAAAGTGATTACAGACGCTACTTATTGAGGGAACTGTTCTTTCTGCCTCAAATCACTTTTTGGCAAGTGTAAAACTGCATTTGATGGGTTTTATTGGCCATTTAAAGGTATTTCAACATGTAAAAGGGACTGAATGAGCTATAATCTATCAAATATAACACTCATGAATGAAATCAAGTCATATTGAGGCACAAAGAACAGTTCACTCAAGAAGGGAAGGAGAAGGGACTCTGATAAGGAAAATGTAGATGGCAGTAATGCACTGATAAGAGCGGTATGCCAAAAAAAAGAAAAGAAAGAAGAAGAAGAACTATTACTACTAAACTTCATGTGGGCACCATCACACATGGGTGTGGAAGGAAATGAGGAGGCTGACCATCTGGCTAAACAGGCTTTGAAACATGCACAAATTGACATTAAAGTGTCAATGAGTTAAACAGAAGTAAAAGGGTTAATTGCAAATGAAATAAAGAAATGGCAGAAGGAGTGGGATAGTGGAAGAAAAGGTAGACACTTATATCACATTCAAGAGAAAGCAGGTATAGAAAGAAGAAAGTATGGCAATAGAAAAGATGACGTTTTAATGTCAAGGATGCGTATTGGACATTGTTTGTTAAATCAGTGCCTACAGAGAATGGGGATACATGAAACTGGAAAGTGTGATAAATGTGGTCATGCTGAATCAATAGAACACGTTCTTATAGTGTGAAAGAGAAAGATTTCTACTAAATCAAGCGTTAAGATCCTTGGGAATAAAGAATCTGTCACCTCAGGTTATGTTAGGAAATGGCCCAAAGCCATCAAGAATATTCCATGAATTAATTATTTTCTTAAAAGAAACAAGATTGATAAATAGAATTTAAGAGATTGTAGTATTATTTAGTTACATTTTTGTTATATTTGTTATTTATTTAAAAATTGATTAAATTATTATTATTATTATTATTTTTCTCCATGTCCCCTCCTCCAGAGTTAATTGTATTATTGTTATCCAACTTCCTAAACATTATGCGCTCCACACTCCTATCCAGTAGGTGGCGGGAATGCACCATTGTAGCTGGTTTGCCAACCGCCATTAACACGAGAAGAAGAAGAACTACTACTGTGCACACCATTGTTAATGTGAAAGTAGGGCCGTTATCGTCTTTGTGAGTGAGAGCTGCTGCTCATTGAGATTGCTCGGTTCCTAATTATTTTATATTTGCCTGTTAAATTGTTATTTTGAGCGAATTTGAGTTGTGACGTGTCATCGGAGAACAAAAACAAAAACACAGAGGAAGGGTCAGATGTGATCTGCGAGGTCCTGCAAAATCAGGTAAGAAAATCGCTCTCTTTATCACCTTTTAAAAATAGTAAAGTATACAAGAGTTTACAAATGGACATGTAACCTGCTGAAGATAAATACCCGTGTGTGTGTGTGTGTGTGTGTGTGTGTGTGTGTGTGTGTGTGTGTGTGTGTGTGTGTGTGTGTGTTTTAAGCAGGGGGGGGGGCTGAGAAATAAAATGGGGGGGGGGGACACGCGAGAAAGACTGAAATTATGGCACTACTTTTGTTAATAAAAATTGTATTTCTTCGTTTAATATAAGTGAGTGTATAGTTGATGCTGGGTTTTCATAAAAAAATAACAATGAACTTTTAAATAAGGGAAATACCTTATTTATTTGGGGTTACAATGCAAGGCTATATCCTATCCATCTTATCCATTTTGTTATTAAAAGTTGTTTAATATATGCGAATATGTCATTGTAGCCTACTATTTTATGGCAGATGTGTTTTAATTAATAAGCCTAATAAACTACGATCTTTTTAAGGTATCCTAAGGGGAAATCCATATTTATTTGTGTTAACCGTGGGTAAACATAACCTTATTCATTTTGTCAATAAAAGTTCAAAGTTTAATTCATTGTACTATTGTATTGTAGGCTATAGCCCAGGGTTCCTCAAATCTTTCCCTGGAGGTCCAATCTGCAGCAGAGTTCAGCTCCAACCCTGAACAAACTCACCTACCTGTGATTTTCTAATGATCTTGAAGACTCTGATTAGCATGCTCAGGTGTGTTTGATTAGGGTTAGAGCTAAACTCTGCAGGAATGGGCCAGATTTGAGGATCCCTGCTATAGCCTATGTTTTTTCCCCTCCGTTAATAATAATGAGCCATAAACATTCATTTAAAGTAAGGAGAAAATCCAAAAACCTTTCATTTTTTGTATTTGTTACAACGCGGGTAGGCCTCAGTCTTCGTTCTGTTCATAAAAGTGTTGTTTAATATAAGCGACTTTGTCATTGTAGCATTGCTGATGTGTGTGTGTGTGTTTTAAGAGTAGCCTACTGAATCAACCGTAAGCATTAACTTTGTTCAAGAATAGGAAAGACCAACGAAATTAAAATAAATAAGCGCTACAGATGAGAATGCGAGATTTGTTGCTGCTGAGGTAAACGCTCTCGTTTGCTCTGTCTCTTTGCTATGTCTGTAGTTAATCGTTAATTCTTAATTTGAGTATGGCACAGACATGTTACAGGTAATAATATAGGGCCTAATCAAAAAACCATGGCATCAAATTATTTTTTATGTCAGTTTGATAAGTTTAATAAGTTGAAACGACTCGATTTGATTTAAAATTAATTTTATTCTCTTTTTTTGTAACAAATTGTTCATTCATTTATTTTGAACACCGCACCCCCGTTTTTTTCGTGGACTGCACTCCAGGGGGTGCTTCAGCACCCCTACTTCCCGCGGTAATGGTCACAGATGATAAAGTTAGATGCTAATCGCTATAGCACATATTCATCTGATGTTGTTGTGTGTTGCTGGTTAATGTCTGTCTTTTAGAAGATTAACATTTTTCTGATGTGAATGCCATGCAATTACATTTTTAATCGTATAATAACAGTCTCAAAGATGACATACTCTGTTCGTGTTTTCTGAATATCATATAATGGCAAATGTCGGTACAATTTAAATGAATTACGATTGTTTAAAGGAATGGTATAAAACGAAATCCTGCCTTTCAAGAACTTTTCTGTAAACCATTTCTTCTTTCCCCTTGTAGAGTCATCAAGGTTTCAGCTAATTATTGGCAGTTTGGTAAAGAATTGTTCATCTGTTACATTGCACTGTCACTTCTAGTAGAGATTCATTGACCTTCTGTGATGGGTTTTGATTTTACTTAAATTAATAAAAATGTACTTAATTTGATTTTACTTGTTTTACTAAATACACTGTATAGATAGGATTCTGATTAAAACGGTGTTACTGGGGGCTCTGAAAAACTGCTTGTGAATAATTGGTTAATACTGTGAACTTTCATCTAAATACATTAAATAAGTGTTTAATAAATAGTGTTGTGCACTTTCTTTCCAACCCCACTGTTATTGAACTGTAAAGTGAAATTGTACGTTATTTGTTTTGCATTCAGTTTTCTGTTAAAGATATTTCACAATATCAAAGTTGATATTTTATGAGTATTTATTTTTGGTGTTTTTATTTATACAGGACCGTACAGAGAGTGCACAAGTGGGGGAGAGAGAGGAGGGGACGGCATCAGAAAGGACCCAGAGCTGGGACTCTTTCAAGGATCACCCGGAGCACAAACACACTATATGTTGGAGAACTGCACAAGGCTGTTGGTTCTGACGTTTTTGAAGAAACATTTCTACTTAAAATATTAAATTAATTTCATTTAAGGCAGGGTTTTTCCTGCAAAAAGTATTTCAAGGTGACTGTCTCTGTGAAATTTTGTGCTGCCTCTGGCTGTCGACAAAACTCAGACAGGTGGTTACATGCTGTTTAGAATATCATGGAAAAGTTCTTTATTTTTTGTAATTTCATTCAAAAAAGCTAACTTTCTCATATTCTAGATTCAGTGCACACAAACTGAAATATTTGGAGTTTTTTTTTGTTTTAATTCTGATGGTTACAACTTACAGCTAAAAAATTCATTTACCTCAAAAAATTAGAATATTCCATTTTGAGCTTGATTAGTTTGATTAATTTTGAGTATAAATACTGGGTACGTCCTGGGCTAGTTTAGAACAAGCAACCACAATTATGGGGAAGACTTCTGACTTGACAGTTGTCCAGAAGACGGTTATCGACACCCTCCACAAGGAGGGTAAGCCACAGAAGGTCATCGCTGAAAGGGCTGGCTGTTCACAGAGTGCTGTATCGAAATATATTCATAAAAAGTTGACTGGAAGGAAAAAGTGTGGAAGGAAAAGGTGCACAAGCAACAGGGATGACAGCAGCCTTGGGAAGATTGTCAGGAAAAGTCGATTCAAGACCTTGGGAGAGCTTCATAAGGAGTGGACTGAAGCCGGAGTCAGTGCATCAAGAGCCACCGCACACAGACGTCTTCAGGAAATGGGCTACAGCTGTCGCATTCCTAGAACCAAGCCACTCCTGAACCAGAAACAACGCAAGAAGCATCTCACCTGAGCTAAGGAGAAAAAGAACAGGGGCCTCATTTATAACCGTTGCGTACGCACAAAACCTGTCCTGAAAGAGGCGTGCACCACTTCCTATGCAAAACAAACTTGACAGGAAAATTTGCGCACCTGCACACAAACTCTGACCCATGCGTACGGACTTTTTGGAGGCACCCGATGGTGTGTCGAGGGACTGACGCCAGATGATGGAAATGAAATTATTGAACTTGAAAAGTTGTTTATAGATCCCTATTACCATAAACAGACAAATCAATTTTAATTCTCATTATGCGTCCTAATCATAAATGCATGCATGTTCACAATACCAATTTAAATAAATAAAAGGCAAATAATAAAAGTATCACTTGAATTTCCTTAACTTTCATTTTCTAATGATCTCAAGGTGTATAGGTTTACCATTCATTGTCTGATTTGTATGACAAGGTGTAAAGGATTGAATCTGATCGCTGTAAACATAAATTCTGCGGTGACACTTCTTCATACAGGGGTGCAAACTTGTCGTTTTCACCTTGAAATAGGTAATTCACGTAAATCGTGTAGATCTGTAAAAAAACGCCAGAAACGATCTCCGTTTACACTACACAACCGTAAACGCATGTCACATGACCATTTATGCAGGTACAATCATAGATATGTATAGATAGATTCACTATTATGTAGATGGCGGACGCGTCTGCGTGCTTGGATCTACCCATACATATCTATGGGTACAATATCGAGCATGTTATTGTTTACATGGTCGTCAAGGATATGCAGTGCGAATGTGGGCAGCCACGCCATCGTTTTCAAAAGTCTCCGTTTTGGTCCGTTTACACTGAAACGCAACCCCTGAGTTTTCAAACTAAAACGGGGTCTGCAGCGTTTTCAAAAGTCTCCGTTTTCGACCTCGAAAACACCAGAGTAGTGTAAATGATAGGCGTATCCGTAGCAAAAGTTATGCGTTTTAAAACGAAAACTCACTAGTGTAAATGGGGCCTGCAGGCAACTGTCCATATTTCCAGATCCGTTGCGACAACGGAAGTTCAAAACACTGGATCATCACGTGATTCACGTAGACCTCAAATAGTTCCAGGAAGTTCATAGCGGGCAATTGGAATGCATTGAGTTAGAGAGACAGAACTGCGATTTTTGGTAATTAGTAGACAATAAAATAATGTATTTACATTATTTATAAAATAATGTACAGGTGCATCTCAATAAATTAGAATGTCGTGGAAAAGTTCATTTATTTCAGTAATTCAACTCAAATTGTGAAACTCGTGTATTAAATAAATTCATTGCACACAGACTGAAGTAGAGAAATATGATTTAAACCATTTAAGAGCACTTCCTTTTATGCCTACACAGTGTTCCAGGCGAGCAAGCAGGATAGCATGGTCCACAGTGTCAAAAGCAGCGCTCAAGTCTAGGAGCACAAGCACAGCATGATCCCCAGCATCACCAGTTAATAGAATATCATTCAAAACTTTCAGAAGTGCAGTCTCAGTCGAGTGGTATTTTCTAAAACCTGATTGAAAGACCTCAAAGATCTTATTTTCATCTAAAAACTTTTGTAGTTGTTGCAGGACTACTTTTTCTAGAATCTTTGTAGTAAAAGACAGATTTGAAATGGGTAATTGGCTAAAACAGAAGGATCTAAGTTCGGCCTGTTAAGCAAAGGATAGACTGTAGCATGTTTTAACACTTCAGGCACAGAACTGAAGAACAAAATAATAAATTCTTTGGCCAATGGGTCCCCTGTGCAGCATACGTGAACATTATAATCACCAAGAATCAACAGTTTATCATATTTCGGTGTAAATTCACCCCAAAAGTTTAGCCCGTCAGCTGCTTCAAAAATTCGAGTGCTGAAATCAAAGTCAAAGTCAAAGTCAGCTTTATTGTCAATTCTGCCACATGTACCGTACATACATACAGAGAATTGAAATTGCGTTACTCTCTTACTCCCTGGTACATACAGATAACACTAAACACAAACAGTAGAACGCAGAAATACAGATAAGTACAAATCAATACACACACACACACACACACAAAAATGCAACTATTGCAAATATACAATAAGGACATGTAGGAAAAAAATAAAATAAAACATTAAATAAAGAATGGATAAAGTGGCATAGGGCACATGGCAGATAGTGCAAATCAGTGAGACAAACAAACAAACAGTGCAGAATATAGATGGTGTAGTGCAAAGAGCTTATAAGACTATTTAAAGTGACAAGGTGCAGTCTTTTTTATTCAGACTGCCAGACGAGGTAGTTGAATGAATGAGGTCAGTCCAATGCTGTACAAGTGACCGGTGCTTGTCTCAGTGTGAGTGTGAGTGTGTGTGTGTGTGAGTGTGTGTGGGTGGTGGTGGTGGGGTGGGGGTCCGAGTTCAGTGATTCGTGGGGTAAGAGAGGGGAGGGGGGGCAAGGACGGGAGGGAGTTCAGCTTCCTGACAGCCTGGTGGATGAAGCTGTCTCTCAGTCTGTTTGTCCTAGCTTGGAGACTCCTCAGTCTCCTCCCTGATGGAAGCAGACTGAAGAAGTTGTGTGTCGGGTGGGTGGGATCACCTGCAATGCTGAGGGCTTTGCGGGTGAGACGGGTGTTGTAAATGTCCTGGAGGGAGGGGAGAGAGACACCAACGATCTTCTCAGCTGCTCTCACTATCCGTTGAAGGGACTTGCGGCAGGACGCGTTGCAGGCGCCATACCACACAGTGATGCAGCTAGTCAGAATGCTCTCGATGGTGCCTCTGTAGAAGGTGCACATGATGGGGGCCGGGGCTCTGGCTCTTCTTAGTTTGCGGAGGAAGTAGAGACGCTGTTGTGCTTTCTTGGCTAGTGCTGCAGTGTTGTTGGTCCAGGAGAGGTCCTCTGTGATGTGTACACCCAGGAACTTGGTGCTGCTCACTCTCTCCACGGTCGCACCATTGATGGTCAGAGGAGCATGCTGAGTGTGCACTCTCCTGAAGTCAACGACAATCTCCTTCGTCTTCTCCACATTCAGAGAGAGATTGTTGTCACTGCACCACCCGGCCAGGCGGCTCACCTCGCTCCTGTAGTTTGTCTCATCTCAAATGAAGATTTACAGTGGTTTATTTCCCCTGACTAAGTTCATGTAACATCTTCACAACAATCCTTGTTGATTGTAGACCGTAGTTGTCGCTCAAACGTCTTTTAATCATATAAAGGTGTTTATCCTTGAATGGTGCACTGCAAAAAATGCTTTCCCTCTTAAGAGTTTTTGTCTTTTTTCTAGTCCAAATATCTAAAAATTCTTAAATCAATAAGTATTTTCTAGAAAAAGGTTAGTCACCTTTTTCACCCCTGACGAGTTTGCACCCCTGTTCATATAGTATTGCATGATGGATGCACTGGCATTGCTGGAGGACATAGTTCCAAATAAATGGTGTCCTTTTATTTTTTTCTCCCCACATCTTCATCCAGTCAGCAGACTGATCTCCCCTGCAGATTGCTATTGATGTTTAAGTAAAAGGGGTGTGATTATAACCAACGTTGGCACATTTCAGTGCAGTGACATATTGAGGACTGAGGCAGTACATGCTCTTATTCAGCTGGTTGTCTGTGTTCATAGTGTATTCGGCGGTTCATCTGGAGCTGGCAGTTTCTAACCAAAGCTACAATACACTAAAGACCTATAATACACTAAACACAGTGTGTATGGAGTCCACGCATGATCAGCCCTATCCAGACTATCTCATCACATTGACATATGTCCACCAAACAGAGACAGAAAGGGAGAGTGTCTTCTTTATGTGTTTGTGCAGGAAGTGTTGAGTCTATAACAGACTGTGTGTTTGACAGCGTGTCATTAATAGATCAGTATGGAGCTCAGTCCACTTCCTCTAATACTCTGTGAGTATCATTTTTCATTTTTGCACTATTTTTTGTAATGACAGTAATAATGAATCAGTGTTTTGTATTGAATCTTACCGATTTCACTTTGGTTTTTTATTATTCATTCTGCTTGATAATTGTGGCAGAGTATCAAATCCATCTGTAGCTCATGATATCTGTGTGTGAGGATGAAATAATCTAAAATGAGCATTTTTATCAGGCTCCTATGTTAAGGTTTAGTAATTTTACTCTAATGGCAATGTATAGGTCCTTTTATATACAAATAAAGTGAAATAACTGAACATAAATATAGCAGCCTGATAACAAATGCTCATTTTAGAAGAATATTTCAGATGGCACTTAGAGGCTTTTGCATCTGAACTCTTCAAATACTCTCTCATGTACTGTAGATGACGCAGTTCAGTGTATTGATCTTTAGTCACTCAGTTTAGGGTTTGCAATGGTTCATCATCAGTTGAATTGGACATACTGTCATGTTCTGTATAATTTTTTTTCACAATGACTGTTTTTGTTTTCTTCAGTTGAACTTCACTAGCAGTTTGTGAACCTTTAGTCTCTACTTGTGATGTAACTCATATGCTCAGATTCAATTTTGTTGTTATGGAAATTAATTTGTTGAATAGTTCAGCAGTATAATATCCATGTATAGGTGATCTTACGAGACTCGTGGTGCTGCAGTAACACAAACTCTGACCAGTGATGTTACTGACCACAATGATGCCACTTCCCATATGAGACACTGATGGCAAAATAACATCTGCATTCACCTGTTGGTTAATTTATATCATGACAGCATAACCTACATATTCTTAGTAATACACATAGATGTTTTCTTCGCCCTTCCTCTGTCACCTCAAACCTTCCATTTGTTATTGACTGCTATGAAGGAATAGTGAGTGATAGTTAAGCTGTTTTATTTGTGGCTTTAAAAAGTGTAAAAGAATCAGTTTCTTCATTTTCTGATGAATTTTACTGCTGTAACCAGCTTGCTGACCCAACAACACAATCCAGCAGTGTTCGTCTGAAATGTCTGAAACCATTTGATTCAGTGTAGCCTGACTGTGACTCTGTTGTTAATGTTCTTAAATCAGTACTGTATTTTCTCAAGAATGAAAAAAAAAAACATTTAGCTGTTTGTCTTATGTATACACACTTATTAGTGTTCTATTAATAAGCCTGTTTTAATTTTGGTCATCCACCTTATAATCAGCTTAAACTGTTCAGATGATGATTTAAAATGAATGATTAATGTTGAATTTCTAACCACTGTTTTGACAGATATTCATATAGTCCGTTCTATATATTTATAGCAACATCTATAAATCAATGTGATTTGTCTCTTTTTGTTTTGTAGTGCTGCTTTCAAACATCCGCCCTGGACAAACTCAAGGTGATTTATGTATTTCTTCAAAGCATCACACATGTAACACAGTGGAACAGAAGGGGAAAGTTTTTATAGCATGTGTGCAGTGTGCATTTGTTAATTATGTAATTTATTGGGTCCTTAATGACATAAATGAGCTGTGAATAAAACTAATGTATCTACTAATGTATAGGCTACATCTGAGTGTTTATGTGATGACATGTTAAAGGGACAGCTCACCCGAAAAATTTACATTTTTGTCATCATTTACTCAGCCTCATGTTGCTCCGTTTCCTTGACTCGGATGTATGTCATTGCCTACATTGCACAAATGCATAAAAATTCCCTTGGCACTTGAGGAACGCACAAAATAGTGGCGGGGATTCCTGCGAGGGGAAGTGCTTATAGGGAAGTTTGCAAATATCCCTTTAAAGGGTGGAGGGCACCAAAAAGCTGTTCCTTTGAACTCATTTCTGCATCATCTTGCAGAACAAATTAAGGAGGGATGTTGTCACACAATTAAACCTGCTTCAAACTGGCATCCATTATTGTTCTCACTCCAAAGTGCTGTTCAGAGGTGGAATTGACCTACCGGTAAGCCCCTCCCCTTGAACACAGACTAGCCCATGACAGTTGAGTATCAGTTGCACGGGGACTGAAACTCAGACATCTTTAGGATTCAGTGCCATAGTGAAACACTGGAAGATCCGAAGCTCGCATCGTTTTTATGGGGTTTATGCTACAAAAATGGAAAAACGATGTGCCTGGGGTACTTGTAACACTGATTCCACAAATCCTGAGAGGATAGGCAATGGAATTTATTTAATTCGATTTCCTAAACCCAAACAAAACAGAGCAAAATGTCCCTAAGCATTCACCCCCAATCCCAATGAAGACGAAAACTTTCATTTTCTGGTTGTCATACTCTCATTAAGTTACAATTTTCATCTCCTCAAGCAGAACGTTAATGTCATCTTGTGCTTCAGCAAGGCATCTCTGGCTAAAACTAGCTAACGTTAAAGTTAGTGAGTCCGTGCTACGTACAAACCTAAATAGCAAACTGTTCTTGTACAGTGTAGGTCAAAAACACATAAATGAAGGTTTATATTTCACGGTCTCTTCATATTAAACTGGTTAAATGTAAATTAATATAATCTTAAAGGTGCCATAGAATGCATTGATACAATATTTTAAATTGTTCTCTGATATCTACATAGAAGGTATGTGGCTTAGGTAAGGGCAAAAAATCTCCAGAAACGGTTTTACATGTCCCTAGAATGAAATGGTCTGTTATTACCTTAGTGGAAGGTCATGAATAATAATGTTGAGCTCTTCTCTGATTGGCTGTTTCACAGTGTGGCTCATTTCAGTAGCTCACACAGCAGGAAGGAAACACAGGGAAAATATATATTTCAGTACTTTCTCTCGCAGTTATATCGTTGGGTAATTATACTGTATATAAAATGCGGGCATCAGGGAGCCGCTATTAATATGCGGGGCATATGAGTTTAAAACTCATCCTTGCCCATGTGATGAGCTTCTCCAGCCCTCCCAGGAGCCATCTGCACCCCGGAACTGATGGTGCTGTCACCATGAATGCTATTATGGGGGGTTGCCGAGTACCGGATCTAGACTTGGGGCCCCTACATTCCACCTCCACAGACTTGACAATCATACTCATGGCCAAAGAGAACAATGGAACAGAGATTGTACAGCCAGTGATTATGCCCTTTTCCAGCTGATGCCAGGCAGATGTTTGCGGTCCTGAAGAGACTCTCAACTTAAAGTCACTATAGTAATCCAGAATGGTACGTCTGATCCTCTCTGGAACATGATACCTTGTTAGTGCTATTTCGACAAGCTTATGTGGAATGGAGCCATACGCATTCGTCAGATCTAACCACAGTGCTGCTAGGTCTCCTTTACTTTCCCTTGCTTCATTGCAAAAAAAAATGGCTTATCTTACTTAGTATTTTTGTCTTGTTTCTAGTGAATAATATCTAAAAATTCTTAAATCAAGATACTTTTACTAGATAAGTAAAATGACTTAAGATATTTAGTCTTGTTTCCAGGGGAAAAAAACTAAATTAAGTGCATTTTGCTTAAAACAAGTAAAATTATCTGCCAGTGGGGTAAAGAATTTTTAGATATTTTGACTAGAAACAAGACAAAAATATTAAGTAAGATAAGCCATTTTTTGCAGTGTTCCCGAATCAGCTGGGTCACTACCCCTGTATGTTCCAGGCATCCAGCCACTCCCGGGATTCCCCCTTTCTGTACTGAGGTGTCTATGTATGCATTCTTCATGAAGAACTCAGTTAGCCGCTGGCCATAATCTTAAAAAAGATCTTCCCTTCAACACTGAGCAGCAAGATTATATGAAACTGTTCGATGCTCTTTGAATCCTCTTCCTTCGGTATCCATACACCCTCAGCCTGTCTCCACTGAGCAGCCACCTTCCCTCTTCGCCAGACTGCCTTCACGATCTTCCAGAGTCTCACCAGAAGCCTTGGGCACTGCTTGTAAACTTTATATGGTACTCCGCTGGAGCCAGGGGCAGAGTTTGATCTTGGTGCTCTGACTGTTTCTTTGACCTATTTCAGAGTCGCCTCAGAGATGTTGAATTGAATCAGCTGTTCTGGAGGTTCCACCAATGCCTCACACTGGTCAAGTTCTTGCTCTCTCAATATGTCACTGAAGGTGCTACTGAGATAATGGTTAACTTCCTGCATGGAGCAAGTGAGACAGCCGCTTCGCTTTTGTCCGAGTAGCCTTTTGGTAAAGCCGAAGGGATCAACAATGAAAGCACTGCACTTTTGGGTTCTCTCCTTACACTTCCTTCGGTGCCGCTCCACCCGCCTAAGTATGATGAGCCTTTTTCTTATAATCTCTGTAAGCTCTGACAGGGCAGTTTTCTCATCTTCCTCAGCCAATTTATATTGACGTTTGAGAGATTTGAGTTCTTGTCTTAGCTGGCTGATCTTGAGTTCTCGCCGGTTTGGTCTTACTGGGTTGCTCGCACCACGCTCTTCAAAGGTACCGAACCGCTCTGAGCCTATGGACATTATGAGAGTGCACATGGTCTGAAGTTTCTGATCAGCATTTCCCTTTGATGTTATCTCTAGGATCCTATCTACATCTTCGTCAAACTGGAGCCACACCTTCTTATTAGCGGCAGGTCACCTCACTCTACACTGTTCAGATTTCCTGTCTTGCATGTGGACCCGTGTTGCTTGGAGGTTCCTGGCACTGTGGGGTAATACCGGGCCTGGCTCCTCCTCCGTCTGACCAGGTTCTGTAGTCAGCACTACAACACTTTGCGTACTGGCCACTGCTCCTGTGTGTTGCTTCACCTGTCCCCTGCTCAAACAGGCCATCTTCATCTGATGGATCTTTAAACCTCTGAGGTTTTTACACACCTTGCCGCACATACAAACTGCGCTCGTAATCGATATTACATTTACTTGAGTCATTACCGAAGGGTCCGTCCACTTGAGATGCTCACCCCCCCCCCCCTCTCGGGCATCCCTGGGGGTATTCTCCTGAAGGGTTCTTTGTAGCTCGTTTGGGTGCTCCTTCACAGGAGCTGCAGTTTGGGGTGCTAGCCCTCACTGCCCCGGTTGCCGTCTTTCCGTGCTGTCTACTTTCTCTCCAGCCATCACTATTCTATTCAAGGACGTCTTCCAGTCTTTCTTGGAGGTCACTAGCTAAGCCAGATTTAGTAGTTTGAAAAACATCTTCTGATGCTACTTGGACACGTCTTCAGTGATGAACCCGGAGTCACTGGGTGTTTCGGGTTTTTAATCATCATACACCCTCGCCCGGGCGACCCAGCCGGGGGTGATCAGCCTGTAATGTAATAGGCTGCCGCTAGCAAGAAGCTAACCATGTCCCTTTAGTGGCTCGCGTTATTTTATTAGAACGCGTTATTTGTTTTCCGTGCCTTCCTGAATACAGACATCAACCCATCCCTGCACATCACATCCCCTGCACAGCCTGGAACATAACATTTATTTCCATGATCTGCCATTTTCGCTATTATCCTCGCTTGTTTCTTCACAATACCTGCAGAACTTCTGATGATTCAGCTGTACAGGTTCGGCTGGCGGCTGGCATAGAACATGGGCGGGTATATGCAAATGTTGGGGGCGTAACTATTAGTGATCCCGAATGTAATGTCACAGTCGGTGTTATGTTCTGATTCGCCTATTTTTCAGTGGTCTTTTGCTTGCACGAGATTTACATAAGAAGGAGGAAACAATGGTGTTTGAGGCTTACGGTATGTCATTTCCATGTACAGAACTCTTATTATTCAACTATGCCAAGGTAAATACAGTTTTCCATTCTATGGCACCTTTAAGGTCGTTGCTCGCAGAGTCCGAAATTTTCGTCCGAAATGTTAAAAATAAATACGACCTTACGTTGTGTCAATTTACACACTGCCTCCGAAACTTTCGTCTGTCATAAAAAAAAATCGGTTCAGGTTTGATTTTCTGCATTTTCGCATCCGTAGCAAGCATTTTGATAGGAAAGGATGACGAATCCGAAAAAACGCATACGAAAATTTCAGACTCAGTGTGCAATGTCCTTTACAGTGCGGTACATGAACAGTGTTGATTCAGGATTTTTTCATATGCGATCGTGACGACCGTAACATTGTTATCTTGCATTGTTTATCTTGCATTGTTATCTGTTAACGCTCGCTTCCAAATTAATACCCACAATATGTTTTGTTTTTTGGTTATCAACATTTTTATTTATTTTCATTCACAACATCACAACACAACATCCATTCAAAACAAAACAACAGACATATACTCAATATTCCAAAAGTCCAATCAAAAGGGAGAGAGAGAAAAAAACAAACAAAAAAAACAAGTCATTCCTTTATATAATTACGTATGTTAAAGAAAAACACTGCCAAGCATCAATAGCAGAAGGCTTGGCCCCATTAACTCGCACTGTTGTACATTCACAAGTTACTATTTGCAGGAGGCTATGGATCCAATATGTTTTCCCACACATGTCCGGCGTAAACCAGTTCTGTATTATTGTCTTCTTTGCAGCCGTAAAACCAGCGAACAACATTCTCTTTTGTATTAAGCTTATACAGAGACCAGAATCATCATTAAGAAGACACAAACTTGGGTTAGCAAACCAATCAATTTGTAGTAAGGAGGATAAAACCAGGTTTACATGTGTCCATAGATTAATGACGATAGGACACTCCCAAAACATATGAAGAAAAGTACCTGATGATGCAGTGTTACATATATGGCAGTTCAAATTTGGTTGTAGTTTCATTTTGAATCTTTTGTAAGGAGTCATGTATGCTCTATGAATGACTTTGAAGTGAATAAGACGATGAGCCAAGTTTTTAGATGTTAAACTGAGGTTAGACCACACCCTCTCCCAGTCGACAGATAAATTAAGGTCAGATAATTCCCTATTCCAAATAGATTTAATAGAAAGAGGTTTTGTAATGCAATCAATAATCTTATTATATATCAAAGAAACAGATGGCCGACCAGCAGATGGTGCAATCCAATCCCGCATAGGATGAGAGGAAATGGGAGATGTCCACGGAACTCCATACGTTTTGAGAGCAGAACGTAATTGAAGAAAGACAAGATATATGCGGATGCTGGTAAACAAAATTTGGTTCTTAATGTCTGAAATGAACAGAGGCCCTGGTTATCATATATATCACCACAAGTGTTTACACCTAAAGAAGACCAAGAGGGTTGGACAAATGGACGATTTCCACATACAAAATTAAGATTGTGCCATAAAGGTGTACTGTTACAAAATTTGAAGGGTCCTCCTATCCGACGTTCAACCGTTTTCCAGATTTTAATAGAATTAGCCACAACCGGACCAGATTTATAATTATCACCTTTTTTTCCTGTGCCAGTAAATAAAATATCTTGAAGTCTATTTGGTTTAACCTTGTCAGCTTCAATCACTCTCCATGAAACTTTAGATTGAGGATCAACCCAATTATGAAGAGCCATAAGCTGGAACGATCAATAATACAATTCAAAATTTGGGATGTTGTAATGTGGTAAGTTTGATTCTGGGGCATTTATCATCCCAGATAAAATGAGAAATTATGTAGTTGATCTCCTTAAAGTAACCTGGAGGGGGAGAAAGTGGTAGCATAGAGAAAAGAAAGTTAAATTGAGGTAACAAATTCATCTTAACAGTGGAGATTCTTCCTTGAAGAGAGACTTTAAGATTCTTCCATCTTTGAATGTCATTTTTGACCTTAACTAGAATATTATTAAAATTGTCTCTGGCAATCTTATGGATGTTTTTATATATGGCAATGCCCAAATAGATGAAAGATTCCTTAATAGGGATAAATGAGGGAATAGAAGAATTAACTTTAACATTGTTAATTGGCATTAAAGCAGATTTGCTCCAATTTATTTTATATCCTGATAAGCTACTAAAATTATAAAATTCCTTAATTATACTAGAGACTGAAATATCAAAGTGGTCTAAATATAGAATAATATCATCAGCGTATAATGAAATACTATGATTATGATCATGAATCTTAATCGATACTTCAGATTTCCTGATGGCTTGTGTTAAGGCTTCAAGAGATAGACAAAACAATAGGGGGGAAAGCAGACATCCCTGCCTCATTCCCCGCTGTAAAGGGAACGGGGGGGAAATAATATTACCAGTCACGACTGATGCTGCAGGTGAGTGGTATAATGTCTTAATCATAGAAATGAAATGTTTACCGACGCCGAAACATTGCAGAACTGCCCACATATAATTCCACTCTAGCCTGTCAAAGGCTTTTTCTGCATCAAGTGAAAAAACCGCACAAGGGCTCGGATGAGCATCTTCAAAGTCAAGAATATGAAAGAGCCGACGCATATTGTCAGATGCATTGCGCCCCTTGATGAAACCGGTTTGGTCCTCCTTGATCAAACTATGAATTACCTTCTCCATACGAGAAGCAAAAACTTTAGCATAGATTTTTAGATCACATGGGATAAGCAAAATCGGTCTGTAGCTGGAAAAATCTAGTGGATCTTTCCCTTTTTTAAGAAGTAATGATATCAATGATGTTTTTTGATCTCTATGAAATACACCATGTTCAATTGAAAAATTAAATGAATTAAGCATAAGTGTCCCTACCAAATCCCAAATTTCTAAATATAATTCAGGGGGGAGACCATCTAGACCCGGCGATTTGCACTTTTGAAGGCTTTTTAGAGAGACGTGGAGCTCCTCCAAACTTAATGGGGCCTCCAAAGATTCTTTATCCATCTGTGAGATCCGAGGCAGTTCCAATTTATCTCAATACTGCTTACAAATTGGTTCATCAAAGTCTGTTTCGGCTTTATACAGATGTGTTTAAAAACTTTAAATATGTAATTAATTGCCACAGGGTTCGTGGTGACCCGATCATCCGATGATTTTATTGCGCTAATATATGCCTTTGACTCGCATTCTTTCAGCCTAAGGGCCAATAGGTGACTAGGTCTCTCTGATTCGAAATAATATTTTTGCCTAGTCCTATCTAAAATAAATTCTGCCTTTGAGTGTGAAAGTAAATCATATTCTTCTTTTAAAGAGGACAGCTGTGTAGCCTGTTGCTCAGTAAAATGTTGTTTTTGTAGGTTTTGTAATGATTGGATTTTATTTTCTAATTGTGTAAGCTGGTGAATTTTCGCTTTGGCAAGAGTAGAAGAAAAAGATATACAGAAACCTCGTATAGCACACTTAGTCGTTTCCCACAGTATTTGAGGATCCACATCAGAGGGCATATTAATTTCAAGAAATTCCTTTATATATCCTTTTAGAGAAGTAATGAAAGTCTGATTACTTAGTAATGATATGTTAAAGCGCCATCTAGGGGATTTGGCTTTAACATCGGAAAGAGGAATATTGCATAACACAGAAGAATGATCAGATAGTAAAATTGGTAATATAGAAATGGAGGAATTAGACGAAATTAAAGATGGGCTGAGAAATATGTAGTCTATCCTAGAGAAAGTATTATGTCTATTAGAAAAAAAAAGTGAAGTCCTTAGATTTAGCATTCTGAATTCTCCAAAGATCGATTAAGTTGAGCTCAGTGATAAATTTATTCAGTAATTTAGAAGATGGATTGGCTGTTGTATCAGATTGCGATTTTTCTAAAGCAGGATTTACGACAGCGTTAAAATCACCCACCACTAGAGGGCAATCAATCTGCTCAAGTAATGTATTGGAAACATTTGTAAAGAATGTCTTTCTCATTCGGACCGTAAATAGAGACCAATGCTAACCTATTATTATGTATTTTGCAATGGATAAAAACAAATCTACCCTCCTCATCACTTCCGAGGTGTTCAATTGTTAAATGTAACTTAACTAAATATGTAACTAAATATTCTAACACACGGGTTCGATTAACAGCAGAATTTAAACCATTCACATTCAGTGATAAAATATTTAGAGTATGCATTGAATAATCCCAAAATTGTATTCAGTAAATGAAGTAAAGCAAAAGCACTCCCATTCTGTAAATAACATGTAAACGCTGTTGTGCATTCTAGATACCAAACCACCTAGATGAAAAATCCTTTTAGAGATAATGTAAAGTAAATAAAAGTATGAATGTCTGTTGTAAAAAATAAAAGCAACACATAAACAGGAACAAGGAACAGCTATAAACAGGAAACAACTCAGACCGCACATTACCGAGAACGTAGGTCTGATTGAGCAACAAAAAAACGGTGATGATATGTGACCGGTCCACTTCAACGCAAGACATGTCTCCCAAAAGGCTCACATAGCCAAAAAATTTTTGTAATTAAACCTACCCTCCATTAGTCCCCCCCCCCCCCCCCCCCCAAAAAAAGTATTGGTCTTACCAGTAAAGAGACAGTTGTGTCGGATAAATAGGAACAACATCCCAGGAGGAGAGAGGAAAGAAGAGAAAAAAAATAAGATTTAGCAAGTGTCCATGTCCACCCTGCCACCATCTTCTCCCAGGCAGTTGGAATCCCCTCCATCCCGGCCATCAAGCCGGTAGGTCAATTGTCTCATTTGGAACACAATGTGTGACGTGAGACATCAAAGTACTGCAAGAGCAATTTGAGCAGTCGATTGGCTCTTTTTGCAGCCTCTCCAAATTAACCACAATTAATGGGTGTTTCGGAATATTCAGTGTCTGAGATACATTATGGCCATATCTGATTAATGGACCCTCTTGATGACGAAAATGTTTTGCACCAAATGACAAAGACAAGAAACAAACAAATAAACTGCCACATGTGTAGATGTGTACATTATTGTGGCTTTTTTGGATGTTTTACCATAACCTCTGTTTGTTCAGTTCTTATAGAGGCACCTAAACCTCTTCTGATTGTTCAGCCTGAACCATCACAGATATTCAGAGGAGAGACTGTCACTCTCACATGTGACATACAGGGGGACGGTTGGACATACAATTGGCAGTGTGGAGATGAACAGGACAACTCTGAGGAGAAAGAACTCGAGATCACTGTAGAGAGTGAACAGAAATGCAGATGTTACGGCTGCAGACACTCACTGTGCTATCAATTGAGTGATAATGTGACTCTCGCTCTGTCGGGTGAGTGATCATTACTGACTGACATCAGGACCTTGCTCAACTCATATTTCAGTCCAAAAAGTTGCAACTAATTTACCTCTGTTGTGCAGTGACATTTACAGGGTTTAGGACAGGTTGAGTCAATTCACTCCATGCTTTGGCTTCTTTGGATCCTCTATTGTAGCCCTTGTTGTCTTCAATTACAGAGAGACCCAAACCTCGTCTGACTGTTCAGCCTGAACCATCACAGATATTCAGAGGACAGACGGTCACTCTCACATGTGACACACAGGAGACAGATGTCAGCAGCTGGATCTACAGCTGGAATAAAGATGATTCACTGATTCATGTCAGTCAATCACAGGAATACCGAATCAGTTCTGTTAGTGAATCTCACACGGGTAATTACAGCTGTACTGGAAGAGAAACACAAGGATCACGATACTCACACACCAGTGATAAAGTTACACTGACCGTATCAAGTGAGTGTGAGAATCTCATCGATCTGACTACATTCAGACACAATCAACTTTTGCATACTGTATATTAAAATGATGTGGTTAAATTAATAAATATTTATATGATGCTTGAGGGTTGATGGCATGTTGTCAGTGTCAGACATGAGCGTAAATAAAGTCAAGGCTGTGAGACTCAAGGCTGCTAAATAAAGTCAGACCAATCCAACTCTAATGCCTACAAAGTAATTGGCAAAATGTTATACAGTATCATTTTCAGTTTGGCATGTAATTGTTCTGTACTTTATTGCAGCATTTCAAAAGCAGACAAAAACAAAATCAGAGCAGTTGGTTGTGCTAGAGGGTGTGAAAAGAACCTGAGGAAAAAGTATTTGTTTTTTTGTTTTGTCAGGTTCAGAAGCTCCATTGCTGGTTCTGTCAGTTCTCAAACTGCTCAGTTTTCTTCTGGCAGCTTCTCCATACCTGCTAGTGTCCATCATACTGGGAGTCAAATGCTACAGAGCTCATGGTGAGATCTCTCTCTTTCTCATCTGTTCTTCTACAGATGGGTTTAACTTGATCTATCATTATTATCAGTAATTTAAAGGTCACTTATTACATATTTTGTGTGTTTTACAGTTTAGACTGATGGGATCGATCAATATATTGTTACAGAGGAGTGAACGTCTACTACAGTCCTGATTAATTAATATCAAAAATTAATATTAAATAATAATTAAATTAATATATGTTGTTCTTGTTTTCAACATTATTCAGTTATATTTATAATTTGTCTGACAACATCAAAGCTCAAGTGAAGTGTCTTTGAATTGTTTTCTGCTGTTTTTCTCTGTTTTAAATATGTTGAAGCAAATTTTCAAATGTTTATCCTCATTATTGTTTTGCTGAAATTATTTAATTTGAAGCTATTATTGGAATTGCAGATCAAATCTTGGAGAGTCTGTGTCTTGAATTTCTTGTCATTTAACTTGTCAAATAATGCATCTTCAACAAATAGTGGAGAATAGCATGTTATTGTGAGTGTTATAAAACCAAAATACTATAGCATTTGATTTAGCAAAAAAAAAAAACGTAGCGTGCCAAGCGTGCATGCGACGTAGCTTCATTATATTTGCTGATTGCTCTTGCTAAATGGAAGCCTGTTTCAGGTACAAAAATAAAGTTGCAAATATGCATTTTGAAAAATTGTGGAAATTTACAATTACATAGTCTATTAGCTCAATAAATTACTTCCAACTAATGATCCTGCAACAGTTATATTCAAATAACTGAGTACAGTAGACACTTTCTGCTTTTTCATCACTACACAAAAATTAGATGCTGAAATTAAGTGATTTTTCAAGTAATTTATATTTTCCACAATGAACTCATAAACATAAGGTGCATTTCTGTCTCAACTGTACCCATATAGTGTACAGTTGAAACAGTACCATGGTACAGTTGAGACACCCATTCTTAATGCTCTAAAGCTGGCTAACCATTTATTGCACATATAATAAATTACAGTTCTTGTTTTTTTTTTTATTCAGATTATTTATTCGCTTTATTTAATTCAGATTCAGTTAAACAAAACAGGAACAAAATATTTTACACTGGAAATGATATGGCAAACTGTACAAATGTAAACATAACAGTAAAAATATTGGAAATAGTAATGGAAAAACATAAACAAAAATAAAGTCCACTCATTGACTATATTGCCTGACACGCATGCAAACACACACGTACACGCACGCAGGTACTTCTAACATTGCAGAGACATTCCATAAGCGTAGTGGTTTTTATACTGTACAGACAGTAGATTGTATCCGCTTACATACCTGTATATTCCATAACCCTGCCCCTAAACTTACCCATCACTCTACAAGGAGAGAGGGCTGCTCAATAACCTCTGGCAACACAAGAGTCAGGTCCTCCAGGACCACCGGACTTGGGACCACAGGAGTCAGGTCCTCCAGGACCACCGTACTTGGGACCACAGGAGTCAGGTCCTCCAGGACCACCGGACTTGGGACCACAGGAGTCAGGTCCTCCAGGACCACCGGACTTGGGACCACAGGAGTTAGGTCCTCCAGGACCACCATACTTGGGACCAGAGGAGTCAGGTCCTCCAGGACCACCGGACTTGGGATCACCAACCGTGGCAAGGAGCTCTCCTCCTCCTCCTCTTCCGAGAACGAGGCGACCCGGTGGGAATAGGCACAGCCTGGGAGGTGGTAAGAACAGGGAGAGGAACCCACTCCTCCTTTCAGCAGTTGCCTCTCCATTCGCTGGCAACAGTAGTCGACCACCTCCCAATAAGTCTAGGTTTCTAAATCCCCCAGGTCCTCCCAATCAAAAGGGTCATCCAGTCCAGACAGGAAGCAGCGGATGATGGTAACCTCCGTAAAACCCAAACCCTCGACAGCATCAAGGAATGCATTGAAGCGTTTGCCTTGACCAAATATCCCAAAAGGGATACGTCTTGGGAGGCTGCTTCCTGCATGACTGGAGGTACAAAAATATACCCATACTAGCACTGGCTGTCTGCTGGTTTCCTTTTTTCTTTTTTTTTTTTTTTTTTTTTTTTTTTTTTTTGGCCTGTCAGTAGCACAGATAACACATGACAGTACATATGCATGGCTATACTATCATCATTCACAGCCTTTTTTTTTCTTTTTTTTTTTAATTAAATATATTTATTTATTTATTTATTTATTTATTTTTTTAATATTAATTAATTAATTAAATTTTATATACCCTTTTACTTAACCACACTGTGACAGACAAGACCAAGGGACAGAGAAAACAAGAGAGAGAAAGAAGAAAGAAGATAGGGAAAAAAAAAAAAAAAAAAAAAAAAAAAAGGTTGTGGGGAAAGTCAACAAAGAAGGGGAAGAGAGAGAGAGAAAAAAGGAGAATGGGGGATAGAGAGAGAGAGGGAGAAAAAACAAAAACAAAAAAACAGACAATTTGCTTCAATACCTGCTGACAAAAAGAGAAAACAACCGAAGACACAACATCAAAGAGACTGCAGCAACAACCAACATCTGTATAAATCACAATAAATTCTAAATGTTAAATGTTATTGAGCAGCACACATAACTAATATTACAAAATAAGTTTTGAAGCAACAGCAGATCAAGACAATGTGTGTCTGTGAGCACCTGTTTTTACACCAATGTGAATGCTTGAGTGTACACCTGTGTGTGTGAGCGCGCTTGTGTTCATAAGGTTCCTCCATGTAAATGTTTAATAGTGTGTGTGGGGAACAACAGCCCCATCCCGCAAGGCATGAAGCAGGCACGGAACAGACCCGGGCCCCAAACATCCGGAGGCCCCCCAGGGCACGAGACCCCCAGGAGAACCACCGCAGGGACAACCGCGGCCTCCACCCAAAAAAGGGCAGAGGAGAGCCCGAAGGCGGGACCTCCGACAGCCACAGTGTAGGCGCCCCAGGGTGCCGTGGCGGCAAGCCCGCAGGCTCCACCGGCAGCAGACCACACCAGGGCGGACCGGGCCCTGGGCCCGGAGACCCAAAGGCCCCCCACCCCACAAACGGGGCCCAGCAAGGCCAGTAGGGCCAGGCCCCGCCAATCGACCGCCGAGAGCGGGCCGGCGCTCGCCCGAGCATCCTGCCCCGGCGCGAGAAATCACCAACGCACCGGCGGCATCCTCCACCGGCAGGGCATGGTGGTGGGGTGGGGGTCGACTAAGATGATGAGTGAGGTGGAGTCTAAGGCCCGACCTGACACATAGACGTAGACGACAAGCACACATATACACAAGCATATGTTCCCACCCTCATGCACGCAAACAAATATTCACACCTTCGCCCCACATGTAGACACACAAAAATGGACACAGTACCCACACTCACACTCCCCATATGCACTCTATACTCCTAGATCCAGGCACCACCACCCCCAGAGGGGTAGCCAGCGCCCGATTCCGGAGCTGAACCCCCTTCGCTCCGGCGTGGGGACAGGAAGACCACCCCGGTCCCCGCAGCAGCAGAGAAAATCAACAGCCCAGACCCCGACCGGGCGGCCAGCTCATCCTCACAGCCCCCGGCCCCAGACAGAGAACAGAGAACAGGGGTGTGAAAAAAAAAAAAAAAAAAAACGACCCCATGCTTCACCCCACCCGCTCAAATGTAGTGTTGGTGTGTGTTGTTCTAAGGTGCTTTAAAACAGGGGTGCTTTAAAACAGGGGAGGGGCACCCTCCACAAGCTTGTGTCAGCTCGTCCCCTCCCTAGAGCCCTCAATGTCTATGTGCAACTTAAAATTGAGAAGTGGGCACTGGCACCAGAGGGAAGGCTGAATGAACAGACCGCCCTCCGGATGCCATTCAGTGTGCCCACACCCAAGGCCCTATATGTATGTGTCATGTGACAGTAAGTAATGAGAATGTCTAAGCTGTAATGTGTAATTGAGATGCAGGCGGCCACGAGGAGACAGAGGAGTACCACCTCCCCCGCATCCCAGCGACTCACCCGCACCTCAAAACCCTACCTATGTGTTGGTGTGATGGAGCGGGAGAAGTGAAGCCTTAGGGATGGGGAGGAAAACATCAGAGGGGGCAAAATACCCCCCCCTCTGGAGCCAGCTCCCCCGCTGACCCCCATAGGCACCCCCGTTACCCCAAATCTGCCCAGGGCGGGGGGCCCAGGCCCATCCAGACCAGGGCCCATGGCAGCCCGGGGCGGCCCACCAGACCCCACAGCAGAGGAAAAACTACCCCACCCCATCATCCAGTCACTTCCCAAACTACATAAGACAATAAGACACCCAGGTAAAGCCCGTATACCCCGCCTCTATTGGACCCCCCCCCCCGCGGAGGCACCGATGCATCGAAGACCCCCACACCAGAGCCGGGCCCAAGCGCATGCACCAACCCATGCTCCCGGCGGCACACCAACCAGGACCCAAGCCCCCCAGGCCCAGCCGTAACCCCAAGCCGGAGGCAGAGCGTCCCCAGATCCCCAAACCCCCCCCGGACCAACCCCGGAACAGTGCGGCCGCCAGGCTGGCAACCTACGTCCGCCGGCACAGGCATCCCCAGCAGCGCCGCATGCCGCCGCCAGAGAAACAGCATCTAAGAGTCACCAATACCCCATCCAGGCCAAGGCCGCAGCCCCAGCGCCAAACCCCCCAAGAAACCCATCCCCAGGGAACCCCCAGATGCCCCAGGCCCATATTGCCACCCCACGCCAACAACAAAAACCACAGCCGGACAGAATCGGGACCCCCACCCACACTAGGTGATGGAGCTGATCAAAGGAGCCCAGAGAGATTGATCTAATGTGTCAGCAGAAGCTGTTTCAAGGCTAATATAATCCCACAAATAATCTCTATATTGGTTGATATTAAGATTATTTTTATTTTTCCAGTTCATGAGGACAGTCTTCTTAGCAATGCATAGGGCAGTGAAAGCCATGTGGATTGTGTTATCTTCTGTAGTGACACCATCTAGGTCGCCCAACAAGCAGACTAAAGGAGAGGCTGGAATAGAGCATTTAAGACACTTTGATAAGTCTTCACAAATCCTGTACCAGTACCTCTGAACAGGTGGACAGAACCATAGAGCGTGGATGTAATTGTCAGGTGTATTGCCTTTACAGTGTGAGCAGTTGTTAGAAGCTGTAAAACCCATCCTGAACATCCGATGACCTGTGTAGTGCACTCTATGCAGAATTTTGTATTGTATTAATTGTAATCCAGGATTTCTAATCAGTTCAAAGGTTTTTAAACATATCTGAGACCAGAAATTATGGTCCCAGCTTACTGATAGATCTGCTTCCCATTTTGCAATAGGAAGTGATACTGATTCATCTATATTGGAAAGTGCCCTGTATATTTTAGACATTAATTTGGGGGTTTTGAGATTAAGAAAATCTGACACACTTGGTGGTATTTGTAAATTGATATGATTAGACTTAAATTTCCTTTTTACAATAGATTTAATTTGTTGATATTCTAAAAATCTGTTCTTATTAATCCCATATTGTTTAATTAATTTGTCAAAGGGAATAAAGTCTGTCCCTTTGAATATATGTTCCAGGTATTTAATACCTTTACAACTCCAATCTGTGAAGTTTATCATATTGTTGTTTAGCAATATGTCAGGATTGTTCCAGATAGGGGTACGTTTGCATGGGATTAGTGAAGACTCCGTCATTTTTAGAAACTCCCACCATGCTGTCAGAGAAGAGCTGATACTGATGCTTTTAAAGCATACGTGTCGTTTACTGATCGAGCTAATGAATGGCAGATCCGAAATCTCTATATTATTGCATAATGCCTGTTCTACATCTAGCCAAGGCTCATCTAAGAGGGTGTGTTTTAACCACCCTGAAATGTGTTGAAGCCTATTGGCTAAGAAATAGTGGTAAAAGTTAGGTAGATCTAGTCCTCCTTTATCCTTGGTCTTTTGCAGCGTTTTTAAGCTAATACGCGGGGGTTTACCTTTCCAAAGGAATTTAGAGATAGAGGAGTCCAAAGATCTAAACCAGTCAGGTGGTGGTTTACTCGGGATCATTGCAAATAAATAATTAATTCTTGGCAAAACCATCATTTTTATTGAGGTGACTCTTCCCATGAGTGATATGGGTAGAGACCTCCATCTGGTTAGATCATCTTCTACCTTCTTTAAAAGTGGGATGTGGTTTAATTTAATCAAATCTGCCAGCTTAGGAGAAACATTAATACCTAAATATTTAATATTTCCAGATTGCAATGGAGTGGAAGAATTCTGGAAGGAACAATTAATTGGAAGAACTGTTGATTTTAACCAGTTTATTGAATAATCTGAGACTCTTGAGAAAGAGTTTATTAATGTAATTACCTCAGAGAGAGTGGTTTGTGAATGTTGAAGAAAAAGTAACACATCATCTGCGTAAAGACTAACTTTATGTTCTACATTCTTGCATTTAATGCCTTTAATCACTGTTGCCTGTCTAATTGCTGCTGCTAGTGGTTCAATAAAAATTGCAAACAGTGAGGGGGAGAGGGGGCATCCCTGCCTGGTGCCCCTCTTAAGACAGAAGCTAGAGGACGTTTGGGCATTTGTCCTGACACATGCTGTTGGAGAGTTATATAATATTTTTAACCAGTTTATGAAAGAGTTTCCAAAACCAAATTTGTGTAAAGTTGCAAATAGAAAATTCCAGTTAACCCTATCAAAAGCTTTTTCTGCATCTAGAGACAATATTGTAATTTGAAGGTTTCTATTGCATGAATAGTCTATCAAGTTAAGTAACCTACGAGTATTTGTTGAGGAGTGCCTGCCTTTTATGAAACCAGTTTGGTCGTAATGAATTATGAGAGGGGTTATCTTCTCTATTCTTTTTGAGATAGCTTTGCAGATTATTTTAGTGTCCACATTAATAAGGGATATTGGACGATAGCTAGTAGGCAATACAGGGTCTTTGCCTGGTTTTAGTAAGAGACTAATGTTGGCAGAATTCATATTTGGTGGAAGTCTGCCATTTTCTTTGGTTTCCTGCAACATTCTATAGAATGTTGGTGCCAGAATAGCCCAGAATTCTTTATAGAATTCTGCTGGAAAGCCATCTGGACCTGGAGCCTTTTTATTGGGCATACTGTTCAAAGCTTCCTGAAGTTCATCTGATGTCAGTGGAGAATCCAATGCCATCGCTTGATTGTCTGTTAATTTCGGAAGAGTTATATTGTCAAGAAATTGGTCAACTTCGTCTTTAGATGGGTTTATCTGTGGAGAATATAAAGATTCGTAAAAATCTCTGAAAGTGTTGTTTATTCTTTCAGGGTCATATACTGTATCCCCAGTTAAATCTTTAACAGCACATATCGTTGTTTTTTCTTTATTTATTTTTAACTGGTTCGCTAAGAATTGACCTGATTTGTTACCATATTCAAATTCTTGCCAGCGAAGTCTTTGTGCTAAGAATTTAGTTTTTTTATTAATAATTTCATTTAATTCTAGTTTTGCTTTACATATTTTTTTCAGCATTTCCTGTTCCTGGGAGGATACGTAGGATTCTTCTAAAGTTTTTATGGTTTCTTCTAATTCCTGAATACATTTATTTTCTCTTTTCTTTTTATGCGATGAAAATGAGATTATTCTACCTCTCATCACAGCTTTGCCTGCTTCCCAGAGAACAGATGCTGATGTTCCAGGCAGGTCATTATAGTCTAAATAAAAAGCCCACTCTTCTTTAAAATATTTAATAAAATCGTCGTCTTTAAGCAATGATGTATTGAATCTCCAGTTATTACTTGGTGGAGTGGTCTTCTTATTTACTAGAGTTAAAGAAACAGCAGCATGATCGCTGACAGCTATAGTGTGTATCTCTGTGTCTGAAATGTCACTCAGCAGTGAGCTGCTGACTAGGAAATAATCCAGACGAGAGTAAGAGTGATGGACATGTGAGAAGAAAGTAAATTCCCTACTGTTGGTGTGGAGAGAACGCCATGCATCGCAAAGTCCATAGTCGCTCATGTACTGTTTAACTATATTTGTGGATTCCCAATTGCGCTGAGTTCCAGCTGTACTTAGCCTGTCCATTTCTTTATTTAGTCCAAAGTTGAGGTCTCCCCCAATTATAAGTGCACAATCTAGTTGTTCAGAAAGTGCGGTAAAAAAACCATGAAAGAAAGAGGGATCATCAACATTTGGACCATATATACTAACAATACATAACTTTTTGTCAAATATAGATAATTTAATGATTAGAAATCTACCTTCTGGATCTATAACTGTGTTGAGTACTGTGAAATTAACATTTTTATGTATTAAAATTGCTACCCCCCTTTGCCTAGAGTTATAGCAGGCTGAGAACACATTAGGAAACTCAGTTGTTTTAAGTTGATCTGTAGCTGTGGCAGGTCTATGAGTCTCTTGTAATAATACAACGTCTGCTTGTAGTTTTTTAAGCTGGCTAAATATTTTTAACTTTTTTTCCTTGGAGCCAGCTCCATTCACATTCCATGTGACAAACCTTAATGCACCCATAGATGTGTGTGTGTAGCTAATGCTGCTCGCTGCGTGTGATGCTCAAATGAATAAGATATGAGCGGGCGTGTACGCGCTTGTATGCGAGTATGTCCTTCATGTCTGTGTGTGCTGTAAGGTCTGAGTGGTTGCGTTAATGCTGTGTGTATATGTACATGGTCGTGCCAAGCAGATGTGTAATATAGTGTGTTTTGTTTATATGTGTAGTAAAGCAGGTGATCGGTGCCGTGAAAGGAGTTGGAAGTAAGAAAGACATACAAAGAAGCAAGCATAGAGGGATGAAAGGCCGTCTGCTGGTTTCCAACTGGTTGGTTCGTTCTGTCACGGGAAGCAGACAGTGGCCATCCTGGGCACACCTGCTGAAGACTGTGACACCACCAAAACCATCATGCCTCCCTGATTTTTCCCAGGCCAGAAATGGCAGAGCACTTCTCTGAGATCTTGGCAATGGCTGGTGTGAAGAAGAGCAGTGTGGAAATAAAGCCAACATGTTCACCTTCCCCATGCATCCACCATTTCACCATTTACTTTAATTACCAAGATTTCTTCTTAATTGTATTCAATTCAGTTGTATTCAGCATTAAAACAGTTCAGTACTTTATTTTTAAAGTACATTCAATTTTTCTATTTATAAAAATAAGTTTAATTCATTTAACTCAGACTGGTTGCTGGCCCCTGCCTGGCCACCCATATGACAATATTCTGGCTCCACTGCCATCAGTGCTGTTGTTTTTTGTTTTGTTTTGTTTTTTGGAGGTCACTCTGGTTTTCTTGAAAAAAAAAAAAAAAGATTTTTCCATTGGCTTTTGGATTAAGAAAATAAGCTCTGTGACCATATATTATTCATACATGTTATGTTCATCATGACTTGTTCATTATGAATTTTGAAGCCTATACAATTGCCAGGAGTAAAAAGCTAAATGTAGGCTATAAGTAAACTACACCACAGTCGCACAACGTGAATGTCACCACCATGAAGCTTCAACAATTCTTTAAGTCTTTATTTTAGAAACGTTTTTTCTGAAAGTTTGAGTTTGCAAGAACACGGTTATAAACACCATGAGGCTGGAAAAGCAAACTTGTAAGCATACGAGTTTAAAGACTAAAGTTTAAAGTAAGAGCTTTAAAAGTTTACAAAGGGTTATTATTGATATATTTTATGTTGTACAATGAAACATCCTACATATCCTGAGCTTTTGTTAACCACAGACCTTATTTTAGACATTGAACTAAAATCCTTTCAAAAACTGTAATGGATAAAATGCAACTCATTTTCAGGTTTTGGCCTAGAAAAATACACCATCTGTGCATTACTCTGTTGTCAATATTGTACTTCAATATTGACAAAAATATACCCATACTAGGGGGAGGACTGTAAGAGACTGTTGTGTTTTTGTGTTTACGGAAACATGGCTCAACAACAGCGTTCCGGACTGCGCCATTCAGCTCGAGCAGCTAACATGCTATCGAGCAGACAGAGCTCTCGTCGAGGGAGGTAAGAGACGCGGCGGCGGGCTTTGTGTTTACATCAATAATGTATGGTGCCGCGACGCTGTTGTGGTCTGCAAACACTGCTCACCCCTGGTGGAATTTATGATTATTAAGTGCCGGCCGTTCTATCTACCGAGGGAATATACAGCCATACTGCTCGTTGCTGTATACATCCCTCCCAGCTCCAATAACAACAATAGGAGTGAGGCACTTAATGATCTGTACCAGCACATCAGTGGGCAGCAGACAGCCCACCCAGATGCTTTTCTCATCTTGGCTGGAGACTTTAATCACGCAGACTTAAAGAGTGTGTTCCCAAAAATTCAACAGCACGTTGACTTTCCAACAAGGGGAAAAAATACGCTGGACTTTGTTTACACCACCCAGAGAGGAGCATACAAGGCTCTCCCCCTCCCCCACCTCGGAGCCTCAGACCACATCACTGTCATGCTAATGCCTGCACACAGACCGCTCGTTAAAGTCATCAAACCAATACACAAGCAGATACAAGTGTGGCCGGAAGGGTCGTCAGAGGCACTTCAAGACTGTTTTGACACCACTGACTGGAATATGTTTAAACAGGCTGCCACATACAACAACACCACAGACCTCCAAGAGTACTCAGAGACTGTCACTGCCTACATCACCAAGTGTATTGATGATGTAACGGTCACAAAGACTATCACTGTCCGGGCCAACCAGAAGCCGTGGCTGACAGGGGAGGTCTACAGACTTCTGAAGGCTCGGAATGCTGCCTTTAGAGCTGGAGATGAGGAGGGCCTAAGGACAGCTAGGGCCAACCTATCCCGCGGCATCAGAGAGGCCAAGAGACAGTACTCCAGGAGGATAGCCCACCGTTTCAGTGACAGCAGAGACACTCGGAGCCTGTGGCAGGGGATTCAGACCATTACGGACTACAAGCCCCCACCACAGACCTGTGACAGCACCATCCCCCTGCTGAACGAGCTGAATGCCTTCTTTGCTCGCTTTGAGGCACAAAACAGCACCACTGCACAGAAGACTCCACCTCCTCCAGGCGACCAGATGATGACGCTGTCCCCGCACAGCGTGAGGAGATCCCTCAGCAGGATCAATGCACGCAAAGCTCCGGGTCCTGACAACATTCCTGGGCGTGTACTGAGAGACTGTGCAGTGGAACTCACTGATGTCTTCACAGACATTTTCAACATCTCACTAAGTCAGGCTGTTGTCCTCACATGCTTCAAAGCTACCACTATCATTCCAGTCCCGAAGAAGTCATCTCCATCCTGCTTCAATGACTACCGTCCAGTAGCACTCACTCCTATTCTCATGAAGTGCTTTGAACGGTTAGTCATGCAGCACATCAAGTCTGTCCTCCCCCCCTCCCTGGACCCCTTCCAGTTTGCATATAGGTCCAATCGCTCGACCGATGATGCCATCGCCACTGCCCTCCACCCAGCCCTCACACACCTAGACAAAACGGACACGTATGTCAGATTGCTGTTCATAGACTTCAGTTCAGCATTCAACACAATCATCCCTCAACAGCTCATCCATAAACTGGTCCAGCTGGGGCTCAATACGTCGCTGTGCAACTGGCTGTTGGACTTTCTGACCGGGAGACCTCAGGCAGTACGGGTCGGCAGTAACACATCCAGCACCATCACACTGAACACAGGGGCCCCCCAAGGATGTGTGCTGAGCCCCCTCCTCTTCACTCTGCTGACCCACGACTGCACACCGTCACACAACTCCAACCGCTTCATTAAATTTGCGGATGACACGACTGTGGTGGGTCTCATCAGCAACAGAGATGAGACAAACTACAGGAGCGAGGTGAGCCGCCTGGCCGGGTGGTGCAGTGACAACAATCTCTCTCTGAATGTGGAGAAGACAAAGGAGATTGTCGTTGACTTCAGGAGAGTGCACACTCAGCATGCTCCTCTGACCATCAATGGTGCGACCGTGGAGAGAGTGAGCAGCACCAAGTTCCTGGGTGTACACATCATAGAGGACCTCTCCTGGACCAACAACACTGCAGCACTAGCCAAGAAAGCACAACAGCGTCTCTACTTCCTCCGCAAACTAAGAAGAGCCAGAGCCCCGGCCCCCATCATGTGCACCTTCTACAGAGGCACCATCGAGAGCATTCTGACTAGCTGCATCACTGTGTGGTATGGCGCCTGCAACGCGTCCTGCCGCAAGTCCCTTCAACGGATAGTGAGAGCAGCTGAGAAGATCGTTGGTGTCTCTCTCCCCTCCCTCCAGGACATTTACAACACCCGTCTCACCCGCAAAGCCCTCAGCATTGCAGGTGATCCCACCCACCCGACACAACTTCTTCAGTCTGCTTCCATCAGGGAGGAGACTGAGGAGTCTCCAAGCTAGGACAAACAGACTGAGAGACAGCTTCATCCACCAGGCTGTCAGGAAGCTGAACTCCCTCCCGTCCTTGCTCCCCCTCCCCTCTCTTACCCCACGAATCACTGAACTCGGACCCCCACCCCACCACCACCACCCCCCACACTCACTCACACTCACACTCACACACACACACACTCACACTGAGACAAGCACCGGTCACTTGTACAGCATTGGACTGACCTCATTCATTCAACTACCTCGTCTGGCAGTCTGAATAAAAAAGACTGCTCCTTGTCACTTTAAATAGTCTTATAAGCTCTTTGCACTACACCATCTATATTCTGCACTGTTTGTTTGTTTGTTTATCTCACTGATTTGCACTATCTGCCATGTGCCCTATGCCACTTTATCCATTCTTTATTTAATGTTTTATTTTATTTTTTTCCTACATGTCCTTATTGTATATTTGCAATAGTTGCATTTGTGTGTGTGTGTGTGTGTGTGTGTGTGTGTGTGTGTGTATCGATTTGTACTTATCTGTATTTCTGCGTTCTACTGTTAGTGTTTAGTGTTATCTGTATGCACCAGGGAGTAAGAGAGTAACGCACGGTATGTATGCACGGTACATGTGGCAGAATTGACAATAAAGCTGACTTTGACTTTGACTTTGACTTCAATCTTTTTCAGCTCCTGCACCGCTTGTACCAACCAGTGTAACCACCAGAGGGAGCAGTACAAACAATAGCCGACACAAAGGTTCTGCAGTGGTTTTCAAACCTGTCCTGGAGGCACCCCTGCCCTGCACATGTTGTATGTCTCCCTTATCTAACACACCTGATTCAACTCATCAGCTCATTAGTGGAGACTGGAATACCTGAATTGGATGTGTCTGACAAGGGAGACATACAAAATGTGCAGGGCAGGGGTGCCTCCAGGACAGGTTTGAAAACCACTGAGCTAGATCGAGCAGAACACATTCCTTACCAGTCGCTTTGAATTCTAGTTCTTTAGTGACATTTTTGCCTGACATAGAGAGCAGAGCTGCAGTTGTAATATTAATAATGAAGTGTCTGATGCCTGTAGAGAACTTCAGCGGGTGTATGACAGTGTGCAACACACCCTTTCATTCCTGATGAAATCGGGTGCCTCACTTGGGATGAGATAGACCAGCTCTCTAAAGTGAATTCACTGCACTTACAGTTAGATACAAGAGGCTCTGATAGATGGGTAGTAAAAGGGCTGAAGGATGGAGTAAATGAGGTGGTTAAACTGATGCATGATGCATTCCACAGACAGGTGAGAAAGACCGTATTTAAATGAAATTAGCACTCTAGACAATCACTGGAGCATATAATGCATATAACTAGAATATAATATAAAAAAATTGAAATAAGTTAATGTGATTTTTACTGTGTCCTGAATATAAAATGAGCATGCCTTTATTTAACATAGCTATGCCTCCCAGTGCACACTCATTTACCAGATTGTTGAATGAACTGTTGGTTACAGAGTTAACTCGCTTTTATTCATGTTTTAAACTTTTTTTGAAAATACCATAATAGGATTACAGAATGAATAAATTGCAAAGATCTGTTAAATATGTATAAATCTGTTTATTTTACAGTTTTTGTAATCAAATTTATTCCTTTTCAAAATATTTACTTCCATTTATTTTAGTAAAACTTGTATTTACATTTAAACATTTAGCAGATGCTTTCATCCAAAGAGACTAATGAGGACAATCGAAGCTATCAAACCAACAAAAGAGCAACAATACGTAAGTGCTGTGAACAGTCCCGGATAGTTTAACAGTACATGTAGCAAGTTTTTTTAATAATAAACAAAAAGAATAAAGAGAGAATAGAAAAAAGATAGAAATAGATAGAATAGAAAAGAGAGAGCTAGTGTTATAGGGTCAAGTTTTTTATATTTTATAAAAGAAAACAAGTAGATAGAAAGCAATAGAGAGTGCTAGTGTTAGAGGGTGAAGGTTTTTATATATAATAAACAAAATAAATCAAGTAGAATATAAATAGAATAGAGAGTGCAAGTGTTAGAGGTTCAAGTTGATATATATTTGTGTGTCTGTGTGTGTCACTGATATTTTGCTGCAGGGCAACTGATTCATCACTCTGGAATTTAACAAAATGTCTTAGAAATTAATGACATTCCAAACTTTTCTTCTCACTTCACATGTTCCCTTTCATTGCAATAGATGTGATGGATTAGATGAAAGAAGGATTTTGCTTAACTTTGACAGTTATGCCCATCAGTTGTTCTGCTTTCTCCAACCACCTTGAAGCGAAAGTATATACATGGCACTATAACTTCCTTTTCAGCTTGGCCAAGCTTGCAGCCTGTATTTCTCTGTTTCAGATTGCTGTGTCATGACAAACCTTCCAAGCAGACCTCAAACATCACCCAACTGACTGTCTCCCATAACTGCATCTTTAATCTTTATTTACCAAGCCTCACACCCATGTCTTGGGCAAATGCTAGCATAGTTGGTTTGCCACTCAGTCTTTGTCCTTTCATTCCTGTTATGTTTTTATAATGTTAAATAATGTTATAGTACAAATCTATGTTTCTGTGCCACTTACGTAATCCTGCCAGCATCAAGAGGAAGCTAGAGGAGTGGCCATGGAAACCACATCCTGTAATACGAGTCAAGCAAAAGTGAAAGCATTTTAGAGCACCTATATTTATCTCGAAGCCCAACACAACAACAGATTAAAGATGGAGACCTACCAGCACGCTGTGTTTTTTGAGACAAAGAGTCTCTCAGATGAGGAACTTGGACAAATACAACTATACTTTAAAATCAGGAGAAGGTCTGGAGGAGGAGACTGTGAGATCTACAAAGTGGGTAACAGCACCTACAAGATAAGTTTTATGAACAAAAATGGTAAGCATGTTTTTTGTTATTGCAGTTTGGTGTTATTAAAAACCATGCCATTCTTTTATCTCACTTATGCTTGTCAAAACACCTGTAATAATAAAAATATTCCATTTATAATTGACAGTTCATTATTCTCATTAAAATGTATTTGTATGTAAAGCCCAGGAAAGAGTACTAGAACGAAAGGATCATGTCATCAAAATAGAAGGACAAGAGGAGATCCATGTTTCATTAAGACGTGAAAATATCACTGAAAGCAGCGAACAACCTACAGCATCTGCAAATCAGGTAAATGGCACAGTCACAAAACAAACACAGATTTAGCTTCGATTTATATATGTGCTGTACCTTGTTTCCTGCTGATACAATGTGGTCAGACCTGTTTTTCAGAAAACAACAGAGAGCCCGACTCTCTGCGTAGTTAAAGTAAATACATTGAACAGTTCTCAGAAATCACATGCTATGCATAACTGGCCTAGAACTACAGTATATAATATTGACAGAAAATAACATTATATTTTGTTGATATGCTAATTTTGCTGAATATGTTGTTTGTGCTGGTACCTTGACTGGTTAAGGCCTGTCATGGACAGCTGACACTCAAAGATTCTCTTTAAGTCATATTCTTTATATTCTGTGCCATCATTGGTCCACAGAAATGATACTTGAAGAGACTGTTGTGCTCCAACTGAGCAAAAATCAAGCTGCTTCAGGTGTGTATAGAGCCAAAAAATGTCAATGCAAACAAAGAGATTACTAACCCGTGAAATGGTCTAGATAGATGCTCTTGTTTTTTAATTCACTTTCAATGTACACTCTTTGAACTATATAGTTAATATACTAGAATATATTTTTGATAGACCTTCTCCAGTCTGGATCTAACTGTGCAGGTATCGTTAGCAATCTGTGTGTTTGCATTCACAGAAGAGACAGAAATGGGGTGGTGTCCGTGTTTCCCCCAGGCCCGGCGCCAGGACGCACGACTTGGGGGGGCTTTTATATTTCTTGGGGGGTTTCATTCACACAATGAAACTATTTTAAATGAAGTTACGAGCATGATAGAGCTCGGCACTGGACAAAAAGCAGCGAGTGAGTGCGTGGATTCCAACATAAACACCTCTGATTGGCCATTGTGTTGTAGAAATTAACAAACATGTCTGTGATTGGCTACTTTGCTCACCTCTGCGAAAATGCATTGTAAAATCATGTGACTCTTTCTAAAGCAGAAGGGCAGATATACTGGATTGTTTGCCAAATCTATTTCGTTATGCCACTATTATTACGAAGAAAACAGATCCTAGACCAGGAGTTATGGGCAGCTTTTCCATCTAAAAGCAATCAGTTAAGACTATTTTACACTATGAGTTAGACTATTATGCGAAACTAAAGTCCGGCCGTCCCCCTCGGTCCGGAGGGGGGGCAGAGGGATGTCCGTGGCAAAGCCCCCTCCCCCCCCCCCCCCCCCCCCCCCCCCCCACTACATGTAAATTTTTAGGGCAATTTTTTTCTAAACGTGGATGTAGGCCTATTATCTTTTATGTCAGATCCTTACATTTAATCAAATAAACCAAGTATGCATTTACACTGCAATTGCAAGTTGCATAAATAATGAGTTTATTGTTTTAAAATGTTGAATATAAAAATATTAAATGATTAACCAAATGAAACAATACTTTAAAACTGAAACAGCAGCAAGTAAAAGTCTTAATATAAAAAAAAAAAAGCCGATTAGTCACCAGAAGAGAAGGACGGCAGCTCGCGTAAGTTTGTAATACTTTTTCGCAGTTCTGTTGTTTAAATTCTTTACTTGCTGCTAGGAAGGAATACTTCGTTTCCTACCTATTTCTATTTTGCATTTTCGTTGAGGTTTATATGTTTGATTGCACTTGCTGGCAATTTGAATAATTTGCACCTCAGCTAAGAACGAGCGTGTGTGATTGTGCGAAGTGTTTAGTTTCGTATCCAGCAATTAGCAGTCCTTTTAAGGTTATTGGCTGTGCTGAGCAGAAGCCGGCCTCAGCGACTGTTAAGTATTTAAACTGCTTGGTGGCTGTTATAAGTTGGGAAAGCCGATTAGTCACCAGAAGAGAAGGACGGCAGCTCGCGTAAGTTTGTAATACTTTTTCGCAGTTCTGTTGTTTAAATTCTTTACTTGCTGCTAGGAAGGAATACTTCGTTTCCTACCTATTTCTATTGTGCATTTTCGTTGAGGTTTATATGTTTGATTGCACTTGCTGGCAATTTGAATAATTTGCACCTCAGCTAAGAACGAGCGTGTGTGATTGTGCGAAGTGTTTAGTTTCGTATCCAGCAATTAGCAGTCCTTTAAGGTTATTGGCTGTGCTGAGCAGAAGCCGGCCTCAGCTTTTTTCACTCTAGTCTCTTAGACCGTATTTATTTGACGTCTGTGCGCTGACGCGGAAGCGTCTGCGGAAGCGTTCAGCCATCGTGCTCAGCCTCCTCGTGGGAAGACCAACGAGTGTAAAGACAGACGACTTCTCCTGCGCGACTTCAACCGAGCAACGACACCGAGCACACACTTAAGTATCATTTCTATCTTCCCTCACACACTCTCCTTCCATATCCTCTATCCCTCCACCTCTATCATGTGTTTCGAAACCATTCCGGTTCTCTCCCAACCACGCTCCAAAATCACACGCAGACGGCAACGTAATCCTGCTAACCTGCGCCCGATCACTACATCTTCTACTGCACCTCTTTCTTTCTCTGTGGGTCTTTGGAATTGCCAGTCAGCTGTCAACAAAGCTGACTTCATTTCTGCTTTTTCCTTACAATCCACTATCAGCATCTTGGGCTTGACTGAGACCTGGATTCGTCCAGAAGACTCCGCTACCCCGGCTGCTCTCTCTCAAAATTTCTCTTTCTCTCACACCCCAAGGCAGGTTGGCCGGGGTGGGGGCACTGGTCTGCTCATTTCAAACAAATGGAAATACTCAACCCATTCTCCCCTAGGCAATCACAACTCATTTGAATCTCATGCGATTACTGTAACGGCTCCTATAAAACTCCAGATAGTACTAATCTACCGTCCCCCTGGCCAAACTCTAGCTACCTTCCTAGAGGAGCTGGACGGCATGCTGTCCTCTTTCATGGAGGATGGCACTCCACTCCTAGTCTTTGGCGATTTCAACATTCACCTAGACAGGCCTTATGCTACAGACTTCCATTCACTCCTAGCTTCATTTGATCTCAAACGCCTTACCACTACTAGCACGCACAAATCAGGCAGCCAACTTGATTTAATTTACACACGCAACTGTACTACAGATAACATTCTGGTACAACCACTACATATCTCTGACCATTTCTTCATTACATTTACCTTACATTTTTCTACCCAGGTGCCACCAGCTCCCTTACCGGTTACTTTCAGACGTAATCTACGCTCCCTTTCCCCCACCCTTCTTTCCTCTGTAGTATCCTCCTCTCTTCCCTCACCTATCCATTTCACATCTCTGGATGTGAATGCAGCTACTGACACTTTATGCTCTACCTTAACCTCTTGTCTAGACGACATTTGTCCTCTCTCCTCCAGGCCAGCACGGGCTACCCCTTCTAACCCCTGGTTATCCGATGTTCTTCGTGAGCATCGGACCACACTCAGAACGGCAGAGAGAAAATGGCGCAAATCAAACGATCCGTCGGACCTGACTAGGTATCAGTCTTTGCTTTCGTCTTTCTCTACTGAAGTCCACACTGCCAAATCCTCACACTTCCACAACAAGATCAACAGTGCTCCAGACATGCGTGATCTCTTCAGAACATTTAATTCTCTCCTCTGTCCCCCTCCACCACCGCCCACCACTTCTATAACAGCTGACGACTTTGCCACTTTTTTCACCGACAAAACTAGAACAATCGGTAACCAGTTCTCAACTCCACACACACAGGACCTCCAACCAACCACATCCACTGCTCAAACTCCCATCTTCTCCTTCTGTCCCCTCACCGAGGCGGAAGTATCCAAACTTCTCCTCTCCTGCCATCCTACAACATGTCCTCTTGACCCAATCCCCTCTCACCTTCTCCAAGCAATCTCTCCCACACTCTTACCGGCACTCACACACATTATCAACACATCTCTCCGCACTGGCATCTTCCCCACAGCGTACAAGCAGGCCCGCGTAACCCCACTGCTCAAAAAAACCTACATTAAACACTTCTCTTTTAGAAAACTACAGACCTGTCTCTCTCCTTCCATTCGTAGCGAAAACACTCAAACGAGTTGTCTTCAACCAGCTCTCACTGTTCCTTTCACAGTACAACAAACTGGATGATAAACAGTCAGGTTTCAGGAGTGGCCATTCAACAGAGACTGCGCTACTCTCAGTCACTGAAGCCCTAAGAGTCGCAAAGGCCAATTCCAAATCATCAGTCCTCATTCTGCTCGATCTTTCTGCTGCTTTTGACACTGTTAATCATCAGATCCTCCTGTCCACCCTCTCATCGCTGGGCATCACTGGGATTCCACTTCGCTGGTTTGAATCCTATCTCACCGGTAGGTCCTTCAGGGTGGCCTGGGGTGGGGAGGTATCCAAAGCACATCAACTGGTCACTGGGGTTCCTCAGGGATCGGTTCTTGGACCCCTCCTCTTCTCAACATACACTACATCACTGGGACCCATCATACAGGCACATGGCTTCTCCTACCATTGCTACGCCGATGACACACAGCTCTATCTCTCTTTTCAACCAGATGATACAACGGTAGCTGCACGGATCTCAGGCTGCCTGGCGGACATCTCGGCATGGATGAAAGAACATCACCTACAGCTCAACCTGGCAAAGACTGAGCTACTTGTCGTCCCTGCCACTCCGACTCTACAGCATGACTTCTCGATTCAATTAGGCACATCAATAATTACCCCATCAACTTCGGTCAGAAATCTTGGTGTAATCTTTGATGACCAGCTGACCTTCAAAGAGCACATTGCAAAGACTGCTCGATCTTGCAGGTTTGCGCTACACAACATCAGAAAAATCAGGCCCTTCCTGACAGAGCATGCTGCGCAACTTCTTGTCCAGGCCCTTGTCATTTCTAGGCTGGACTACTGCAATGCCCTTCTGGCTGGTCTTCCATCAAACACAATCAAACCTCTACAAATGATTCAGAATGCAGCGGCACGACTGGTCTTCAATGAGCCCAAAAGAACCCATGTTACACCTCTCTTCATCTCACTGCACTGGCTACCAGTGGCAGCTCGCATCAAGTTCAAGACACTGATGCTTGCATACAGAACGACCACAGGCTCAGCACCCTCCTACTTCCACGCACTATTACAAATCTACATCCCCTCCAGAAGTCTGAGATCTGCTAGTGAGCGACGCCTTGTGGTACCATCACAGAGAGGCTCAAAATCACTCTCCAGAACATTCTCATTCACCATTCCTGGATGGTGGAATAATCTTCCCACCCCTATCCGGAATGCTGGATCCCTGTCAATCTTCAAGCAACAACTGAAGACTCATCTCTTTCGGTACTACTTGACTTCATCCTAAACTTTAAAAAAAAAAAAAAAAAAAAAAAAAAACTTTCCCTTTATCTTTCTCTCCTTCCCTTGCTAGCTTGTACTTATTTGAACAATGACTGAGACTTGGTGTTACGAGCACTTCCTCTGTCTGATTGCCTCTTCATGATGAATCGCTTTATGTACTCCCCAATTGTAAGTCGCTTTGGATAAAAGCGTCTGCCAAATGACTAAATGTAAATGTAAATGTTAATGAATGAGTCATTGTTTCAACCAAGTCGTTCAAATGGCTGATTCATTCAGGGAACGAAGCAAGCATTTATCTTTAATAGTCATGTCCGAAATAGCTTACTGTCTGAGTACGTACTGCACTACATTTGAATTTCAACTTACTGAGCAAAAAAAGTATGTTCTAGTATGAACATGTATGAACGAAATTTAGACATACTCCAACTGCCATGTTACTATCATATGACCTACCAGCATCATTTGCGTCGCTTCACTGCCATTCATAAATCCTCTCCCGTGGCATCATGGGATAGTAAAGTGTCCATCGCATGCACACTTCAGAAGCTCGGTGGAAGTAGTAGGTCATTTGGGTAATTTTTGCCTACAGTTTTTCAAATACTATGAATTGGGACATACTACTCTTTTGGCATACTGTTTTTCATCTACTGTAAGGAAGTATTGGATTTAAGATATAGTGCATAAATGGGTCAATGAATCATTGACTCATGCAATTCATTCAAAAATATTCAACGTGCCCTCAAGGTGTGTTTAGACAACAATTACAATATTGCACATCTCAGGCCAGGACCAGTGTCGGAAAGTTTCAGATAATGGAGTTTATAAAGCTGTTGCTCTATTAGCATTATCACTACAATTTACATTTGTTGATCCTGTATATGTGTTTTTATGTCTTTCAAACTAGTTTCCTGCCGGTTATGTTATCTTATTTGTAGCTGGTCTACTAAATGCTGGTAAAGCAGGTAAAAACTGAACTAGACCAGGCCATCAGGAAATATCCTTATTGCTAAGCCCTGATAAATGAATTTCACTTTTCTTGCATATTATTAAGTATTTTGTATGACCAATTAATACTTGTCTACTTCTTTTTCATGTGTTAGAAATGTGCAAGTGCTAAAAGTGTGGAGAAGGTTTTAAAACTGGACCATTATCTACTACGCTTCCTCAGTGAATGTAAAAGCCCACATTCAGATTTGGAAACACGCCTCTCTAAGGTCTCCAGCACCTTCGAGATCAACATTGACTCTGAAGAGTTGGTGGTGACGAGGGACCCAGCTGCCGCAGATGTTTTTCCCCTGAAGAAATGGGAATTTGCGGTGGATGAAGTGTTTGAGACTCTAAAGTCGTGCTATATCATCCACTTCGAGGTTGAAAGTGACAAATCTGCGATTCTGGAAGAAAACTCTTTCCTCCAAAGTGATAACTTAAAAATGTATTTTGAAGAACTAACATGTTTAGCTGTGGTGGTCGGAGAACGAACCGAAGTGGAAAAGGTTTTGAAATTTCTAAGCGGTTTGCAGGACAAACAACAGATTCAACAACAGTGTTGCGTGTCTGAGAAACAATATGACCTCATCAAAGAGCAGTTTGAGCTATATATAAAATCTAATTTACCTGCTCTTAAGATCACACAGGAACGAGCAGGTGTTGTTCTTCTGAAGGGTCCTGAGAAAGAGGTTCATGCAGGTGAAGAAAAGCTTTTAAAATTAGCACTAGGAATCAAAGAGAAGAGGATCCCATCACATCGTGCTCTAATGACCTTCTTGGAATCCAGTGGCAGTATACAGCACTTCCAAAACCGATTTCAGCAGAGCCTCCGCAGCCCGGTTATGCTTGAGACTTCAGGTTCAGATCTTCTTCTGATGAGTCTGTCTGATGGAGCGGTAGAGGAGGCAGCCGCTGCTGTGCAGAGAGACGTGTGTTTGGAGACTGTGAGCCTGGAAAATACTCCGAAATCATCTGCATTTAATACACTGAAGGAGGATTTGAGTGAAGCCGTCAAGCAGGCCAATCGTGGAAGTGTTAAAGTGGAGCTTAAATACCAGGATGAATCAAGTTCTGACCCCAAAGTGCAACTGGTGGGCTACACTACTGAAGTCAGTAAGCTGAAGAACATTGTAATGGAATACAAAATAAACCACCAGAACCATCATGTCACCCTGCCTCTTCCCAGGCCAGAGATGGCAGAGCACTTCCCTGAGATCCTGGCAATGGCAGGTGTGAAGAAAAGCAGTGTGGGAATAAAGCCAACGTTTTCGCCTTCCCCATGCGTCCACCTCACAGGACCTCGCTGTGAAGTTGAGGATTTGAAGGACAGCCTTGAGTCATTTCTTCAGAGTCTTGCCACTAAACGATTTGAGGTGAAAGGACCTGGAGTTCAACAGTTTTTTCAAGCTGAAGGTGCAGAGACTTTGAAATTAGTGACGAATTCTTGTTCTGTTTTGATACTGCCCATCAATGAGGAGCGTAAAATGCCCAAAAGAAGTCAAATTCCCAGATACACAAGCTGTATCAGTCTCCAGAGCTTACCATTTACTGCATCTTCCCAATACTCTCTGGACCCTCTGGACTCAATGGACTCAATAGACAGTGAGATACACATTAAAGTTGTGGTTGGAAGTCTTGAGCAACAACAGGTAAGGCTGACAAACTTATGTTTATTCCAGATTACTTCTTGCTGTTAAGAGATACTCCACCCAAAAATAAAAATCTACTTTGCTCACCCATATGCCATCCTAGATGTATGTAACTTACTTTCTTCAGATGAACATAAACAAAGATTTAGAAAAAATAATCCATCTGAGAGTCCATATAATTCAAGTGTATGGGACCTCCTTTAAAAACCATGCAAAGTTTTACAACATGCTTTAAATCATGTTTCGCAACATGTTGAAGTTTACGTTAAGTAAATGCACCAATGGCAGCTGGTTGGAAGCGAAGGGTTATAGCTTAAAAATTTAAAATATTAGCATTTCTTTCACACACCTGTCATTTCAATTCAGAAGATATTGATTCATCAACTGGGGTTGTATGGATTACCATTGTGTTCTGGGTGCTTTTTAAAGTGTCAACTTTGATAAACTTGCTGGAATATCTATTTAACAAGAAAAATAGACCAGTATTTATATGTTATACCTCTCAAGTAGCACTACTGAATAATTTGTATGATTTGCATCATTGATACAGGCAGATGTGTTTGTTGCTCCGATGATCAAAACAAACATGACCTCAACCTTGATTGGATCATCCCTGTTGAATAAAGCAAGACAGCAGCTTCAAAATAATTTCAACAATGCCAAGGGGCATCAGACTCTTAGGCCTGGAGACGTGCTGGAGGTGGACGGGACACCAGCATTGGGATGCTCCAAGGTTTTCTTCATAGAATGTGCGCCAAAAGGAAATAAGCACAACAGTGAAAAAGTATGACATTAAAAAAGGATTGAGAATGTACTTTGATAAGATTTTATGGATGGGATTTACAGAAAATTGTGGTTGGGTAGTTTTGCCATTGAATCGATGATTTTTATTTTGATGTCTTGATCTTGTCTTATAGGCAATTCGCTCTGGACTTAGCCGAGTTTTTGAGCTGTGTGAGCAGAACTCTTGGGGTTCGGTTGCATTGCCAGTAATTGGACCTGGCATAGTGCTGTCAATACCGGTTAAAGATGCCGTTAATATACTTACTCATGAGATCTGCAAATTTTTATCTGGACCCACTAGTCGCCTGCACACTATTTGTATCTCAATAATGCCTAATTACACTCATTCTGAAGAGGTAAGCTATAACATTCACACTCAATGCAATGAAGTTTATTGCAGTAATGTTTTGTCCTAACCCTATTTTGGGAATACTTTGCAGATGTTCCAGACAGTCCGTGGGAATCTGAGTGCAAAAATGGTGGACAACGCAGGTCAAGGTAAGAGATTCAAGAATTATGTATTACATTATTTAAGTCTTGTTATTTTGACCCAGTCCTAAATTATCAAGAGTGTTCATCAGTGAAAGTTTCTAACATGTCATCTTTCACTGTCACCACAGCTCTGTTTCAGTCACTGACCTCTGATCTTGATGAGATCATCATGGCAGTAGATGGGATTGAACTCCATCTAGTGTTTGGAGACATCACTAATGAGACTACTGATGCCATCGTGAACACCACTGACTTTAAGGACTTCCAGACAGCTGGTATTCATGCCGATTTCTTAATATCATAACCAAAACATTCTTGATAAACTATTTACACCATAAGAGTGTTTTTTCCAATTCCATCACAGGGGTGTGTAAGGACATCCTTACTAAGGCAGGCCCTCAAATCCTGGCTCAACTAACAGGGGGTAAGAAAAATAAACTAAACTAAAAATAAAATATAGTCTTTTATACAATTAGCTTTTGATTTTATTTGACAAGACTTGTCAAATACATTTGAATGCAGTATAAAACACCTCTGTATTCAAGTATTGAAACTTTGTTTTTATCACAAAGTTTTTTAAGATTGATATGCATAGACTTATCTATCCAGTTTACCCTGCATTTCTTCAGAAAATGATCTGACCCCAAATAAAACAGAATTACATGCCTTTATTAGAAACGGTGTGCTTTTACAAAAATAATTAGCAAATGCAGAAATGGCAACCTTCTTTAAGCTTTTTATATAGATAAAATAAAATACAGAAAACCAACTGATTCTTTAAAAATGTATCATTTATTTAAATAATGAAATATATACATGCAGTATGTCATCTAACACTAGCTCTTTTATATATTCTGCAGCTCAGGTAGCGAGCGGGCAGATCTTCACAACCCCACCAGGAGGCTTCCCATGTAAGACCATCATGCATGTTTGTGGAGAGAGAAACCCTGATGTTATCAAGACCTTGGCAAAAGAAATAGTGGTTCAATGTGAGCAGGGCCGCTACAGGTCTGTGGCCATTCCTGCGATCTGCGCTGGTCAGTACAGTCATTATTAATGAGAAAAAAAATGTCAGGAGTCTTGTCAGGCAGTTTGTTTTATGTATTTTCCCCATTTGCCATCTTCTATAACAATTCTCTTTCCTATGGAGCCCCTAAAGGGACATGCTGATGGAAAAAAATCTGGGTGGAAGGAAAAATATTTTCAAATGTTTTATGTTCTCTCACAAAACCAGTTGAGTTCGGACAAACATTTCCTGTTTATTATACAGCTTTCAGTGGTTCATAAAATGCTTAACCTGGCTTATTGAAGATGATAAAAAAGACAAAATATGCTATATTATGTATTAAAAATATGTACTGTGTACATACAAGCAGATGGGCCCAAAATATTAGCTGAATTGCACCATAAGCATTTTCTCCCCCATAGAAAAGTGTGCTTAACATGGCTTAATATAACAAACAGAGATAACAGCCCAAATTTTATATTACGTAAAAGCAATGTTCTAAGAGTTTTTTTTTTTTTTATAATGTTTTGTCTAAGGGGGTGAAAACACATGAAACTGTGCATTCAGCTCTGGGCTCATCTGCTCTTTTGTGTGTGTAAACTGTAAACAGATTTGATATTTTTAAATCACCATCTTTGTTCATTAGCCTACCATAAGCATCTTCTATGGGGGAGAAAAAGCTTAAAGTGCAGCGCGTTGCGTTCATATTCTGGGCTATTCTGCTTTATTAATAGTAATATTATTAATAAGGTTATTAATATTAGCCTAATAATGTTATCAGTATTTATTATTATCGACTTTGGTCCTTCAATGTCACTGTTTTAAAACTAGGCCACATAAGCATTTTAGAATGTCCCAAAACCATGCCTTGAACTAAGCACTGACTGTATTTCTTTATACTTGAGTCCAAGTTCAAAATAAACCGCAAAATGAACCGCTCCATTGTGAACATATGGAGCTATGAACCACTGCAAGCTGTAAAGTAAACAGGAAGTGTTTGTCCGAACTCAACTGGTTTTGCGAGAGAATGCAAATATCTTTGCGAGGGAATGCAAAGTTCCTCAAGGGAACACAAAAGTTTTGCGAGAGAACGCCAAAAAAAATTTGAATATTTTTCCTCCCACCCTTTATATTTTCCACCACCATGCCCCTTTAGGAGCTCCGTACTTTCCACCTTATAGCAAAGAATATTGAAACTGGTCAGGGGCAGATCTAGAAAATGATTTATAGGATGACAATGGGGTGCTGTGAGGAGTGGCAACAGCAAAGCAAGCGTCCATGCATAGTTGTTGTGTATTTATGACCTTATAGCCTATATACATGTATGTTCATAACCCTTCTTTTTAATGTTTTGTTTCTCTGATATTTTCCAAATTGAGCACTCTCTTCTCTCTCTGTAATTACAAGACAAGCCCCCTTACTGCTGATTGGCTGAAAGTGTGTTTTGGGACTCGGTTCGACACTGTGGTCAAAAGCGTTTTTCAAAAATGCACCTTTAAGTGTACAGATCTATGATGACTAAATAAAAGTATTCTAGAATGAGCAAAGTATAGGCACGGGCCTTCTAGAATATTAGTCAGTCACCTCTGTCTAATGACCACGACTGACGAGTTTGTGAGTATGAGATCCTTAAACCGTCCGGTACGAGACTCAAAGTGTTATAGGAATAAGATTAATAAGATTCAATACGATTAAAGAGCTAAATAGAATAATCTGATTTTTATTATCTGATAAATTATCTTATAAATTATCAACAATAATTGGCATTCTAACCTTAATTCGAGGTCATACTAAAATGGAGTCAGATTAGAGTTTAACTTAACTTAAATTAAATAACTTTGCGCACTGAAAAGACCGAACATGCAGGAAGCCTTCAGCCACCGTTGGCCGTTGGGACAATTGCTTGGACCTTACAGGCTACATATGTTGCGCTGTGTGTTTTTTATTCATTAAAAACAAACAGTTCACATAGGAGTCATTTGAGCCCATCAAGCTAAAGACACTGAACGTGCTGTATGCATTTGTAGCACGCGAGGACAACTTATATCAACCAAGATTATATGTTTTGGTGAGGTCTTTAAACTCACAAATATTTGACTTTCATGTAGCACAATTGCTCAGTTTTTCTGATTAGAAGCATGCATGAATGGAATAGCAGTTATTTTTTGTCATCATAAATGGTCATGTCAAGGTAAATTTGTGGACTTTGCAGGACAAGGATCTTTGGATCCCAGTGTTGTGGCCAAGTCCATTCTAGAGGGAGTAAAGGATGGGATACAAGGAGCGAATCTTCGACATCTCAAAAATATTCGCATCATACTGCTGAAGATTAATGTTTTCTTGGAGTTCAAAGCAATGGCACTGCAAATCTTTGGTGTTAGTTCACTGTTGACAGGTGATGATACATCTGTGCCATGCCAAGGCAATAAAATTGTATTTATTTATTTTGTTTATTTTTCATGCATTTTATAAATACATTTTAGAGCATTTTCACAAGACACTTTCAATATTGCACTTTAACTCTTTTCAGCACCTGCACCACTAGTACCTACCAGTGCAACCAGAAGAGGGCGCAGTGCAACCACTAGTGGACACAGGGCTTCAACTAGATTGAGCAGATCACATTCCTTACCAGGCAATATTGACTTGAATTCACTAGTGACATCTTTGCCTGACACAGAGAGTAGAGCAGCATTTCTAGTCATTGGTCACTCTGATGCTGAGGTGTCTGATTCCTGTAGAGAAATTAAGCGGGCGTATGACAACCAGTGCTCCATGCAAACTTTCTCTCCTGATGAGATCAGGTGCCTCGCTCCAGATGAGATGAACCAGCTGCTCTCTAAAGTGGATTCACTGCACCTGCAAGTAGAAACGAACAGTTCTGAAGAATGGATAGTAAAAGGACTGAAGGATGGAGTGAATGAGGTGGTTAAACTAATAAAAGATGCATTTCTCAGAGAGGTGAGAAAGACAGTGGATTAACATTCTAGACCATCACCTGAGCATATTAGATATAATGCATATATAATTCAGCATAAATCTGAGCTAATCACTTGAGAACATAATGCAAATAAATTGCATTTAATATAATTAAATATAATGCATATATATTTAAATATACATTTGAGCCAATCATTTAAGCATAAAATGCCTTGCATTTAATATAATTGACTATAACATGTTTAATATATTTAAACATAATGCATATATAATATAATGTTTATATAAGTTGCATGCACACACACACACATATATATATATATACATACACATATACACACACACATTAATATATATATATTAAGCACATTTTTGTGTCTTGCAAAAATATATTCAGAATGCACTAAAGATTTAGTCTTTGGTTTATTAACATTTTAATCATGGAAATAATGTAAATTGACATTATCATATATAACGGGGTATACAATGCTTCTGTTTGCAGTATATAATAATCATCTAAGGCATTTTGGTTTTGGAAAAGGTTTTGGATTTAAATGAGATTTAATAACCTGTGGAGGGGAAGCTTAAAATAAATAAAAAACACTTTGCTTAAAATTGTTACTTTACCAAAGAGCCAAGATAAAATATTGTTTTCCATTACTTGGAAATAAATAAATTAATATTTAAATTAATTATTTATTTGAGCAAAGACTAAGATTCTTCCCCCCCCCCCCCCCCCCCCCCAAACTCTAAGGCAAGAGAGAAGGAGCAGACATACATTTTTACTCAAGTCACGTGGTGCATTCTGGGACTACATGGCGTTTGGCAGAAGGTTCCCAAAGACATGAATTTCAAGCTTGAGAAAAAAGATGTGAAAGATGGTATTGTGGATGCGCAGGGTGTGAAATGGACTGTGGATTTGCAAACTATGGAGGCCACATGTGATTCAGGACAGGTGACCGCTCTCAAACGACTGCAGAACCTTTCAGGTGAAGGACCGCTTTCATGATATGGGAAAATATAACCCTGGCTATGTTAAATACATGTCTGATACTGTGTTGCATAAAGTCTTTGTCTACTCATCTATGTTTATAATGAAAATTGAAACGCTCTTATTCAAACAAAACCCTCACTATTTTGCATTTCAGATTTTGTTTTTCCAATCTACTGGGACAACATGAGTCAAAGTGACTCCTTCCTGGTGACTGACCTAGATCAGTCATCCACGGAGTACCAGACCGTGAAGGTGGATTTCAAGAAGTCTGTCACAAAAACAGTGCTGAAGGTTTGACACCTGACACCATCAAGAAAAATATCTAAAAGAACTACAACATTTCATATTTAAACATGCCAAGAGTTGTATTTTATGGTTAGAGCTAGTCTACAACAAGGCCAGCAAACTCATTCTAGGTTAAATCAAGGGCAGACTTGGACTAAACATCACCTTTTGATAAATGTAGTTTTATTTGAAATCTTTTGAAAGTATTGGTTAGTTACAATACTGTTATTTTTTTTATTATAATTATATATATATATATATATATATATATATATATATATATATATATATATATATATATATAATATATAATATATATTTGTATGTGGCTGTTTGTATTTCAATAGATCCAGCGCATACAGAACATTAATCTTCGCCGGTTATATGAGGGGCGTAAAAAAGAGCTAGAGCACAAAAATCGTCCCCATGTGGGAGCAGGAGAGTTGATCCTTTATCACGGCACGTCAGAGGCGTCCTGCTCATCCATCATGAAGACAAACTTTAACCGCAGTCTCGCTGGGCAAAATGGTAATAACTTTTTTTAAACTAAAAATGCAAATTGTGTCACTGTTTGTAGTTGCTGACATTCTTTAAATTATGCATTTGTATGTTTGGCCAATAAGTGTCATAAGCCGGACTTTTTTTTTTGTCATTGCAGAGAATACAGTGCCTGTGCGCAGATAGTCATATTCATGTCATATTCACTGCATCCTGTAAAATTATTTTATTTTAGAATTTTTTTTTCAGATCAAGTTCAAATTATTTTTTAAAACCAATTCATTTTCAAATTCTCATTATTTGTTCACATTTTAGTAAGTACCAATAAAAGTAAAAATAAATTTACAGTAAATAAAAATAAATTACACACACACACACACACACACTTATATATGTGTGTGTGTGTCTGTGTCTGTGTGTGTGTGTGTGTGTGTGTGTGTGTGTGTGTGTGTGTTAAAGAATTGCTCTTTCCCAAACAGCGCTAGATTTATTGTGACTATGACTGAAAAGGTCAAAAAATGACAAAAAGCACCTTAAAGGTCACTCACTCATAGTCTTCTGAAGTCATGGAATAACTGTGGGAGGACCAACCCTAAAGTTGTTCACTGATACTCACCAAAATGTCAGGTTTTGAACAGCAAGTCATGACTGAATTGTATTTTTTTTTTTGAGTAAACATTACCTTTATTTCATTGGATGAACTTCCTCTTTATAGTTTAATATCTACAATATAGCCAACTGATCATCTTCTGATTGACTCAGTTGTTCAGTTTGCAGAATAATCCATGAATTGATATTGATGACTTTTATACCTTTCTCAGCCACCGTCTACGGAATTGGGACGTACTTCGCTGTGAACGCCAGCTACTCTGCCCAAAATACCTATGCAGTTCCTGCAGCAGACGGGACTCAGCTCATGTTTGTGGCTCGTGTGCTTACGGGTTACCACACTCAGGGTCAGTCGAACATGAAGACACCCCCTGTTCGTGTAGCACCTGACCTCTATGACAGTGTGGTGGATAATGTGCAGAATCCCTCCATGTTTGTGGTTTTCCACGACTGCCAGGCTTATCCAGACTATCTCATCACATTCAAATGAACTTCAGCAAAAACCAACTTGTCTTGAGCACTAGAAGATTTATAAACAGTTATTAGTTATAGTTGATTTTACATTTAAATGTAATCATTTAGGGGATACTTCTATTCAGAGGGTTTGAGTTAGTTTTTTTTGCTTTATGCCACAACTAACTATGCTCATCAGATATGAGTGTATTAGTAATGTATATAATTCAGATTATGCAATTTAATGATAGCAAATAAAAATGAGTGGTTTCAGAAAATCTTGAAAGTCACAAGAACATATGAGCAGAAAATGTGCAATATTAACTGACAAAGCTGTCTGTAGATTATGGAGCAGTACCATATGAAATACTCCTGTGAGTCACACATAGTTATAGTCTTATGAAGAAAGATTAATCTGTCGCTTGTGCAAACCACAGAAGTGACATGCAACTATGATATTTAGGGCAATCGATTCATCACTCCAGGATAAAAACACGGCTCTTTAAAATGTGATTTGGTCGTATTCCAACTCTTCCTTCTCAGTTCCCATGTCTGCTTCAGAAACCATTTGACGTCGTTTTGAACGAAATGTAGGTGTTTGCACAATTTGCCCACAAGGCAATGCAATTCTTTCAAACGTTAACTGGAAGTACTTTTGGGAAACTTATGAATCCATGAAAACTGTCTATATTGTAACAAAAAAAACAGTTGTTCTTTTCTTATATTATTTGGCTTAATTTCAATACAATCTTTTTATAGATTAAGTATGTTTATTAGCTATACTTTAACACATTTACAAATAGAATATTAAAATCTCCCAATGACTTGACATTGTCAAAATGTTTGACATTCAAAATCCATCTAACAGACGTCGTTGTGATGTTTGCTAATGAATTGTTATTGGTTTTTACATTCCTGTCCTTATCACAAGCTCATTGAATACCTTATACAAACGTACTACAACAATAAAACAATATTTAACAAGAACGACTGAGTGGGTTGGGGTGTTAAAGGAAGTAGTTCAAACCAATATGATAAATCTGTCATATTGACTCACCTCATGCTGTTCACGTCTGTCAGTAAAGCTCTGTAAAACCATCATAAGAGTAGTCCACGTGACTTGTGTGCATTATTACAATTCTTCTTAAGTTATAGGCTATATGATAGCTTTGTGTGGCAAACAGGCCCAAAGTTACATTATTCACTGAAAATCATCTCTATCATAGCGTATAGACCTTAGATGCCATTTTGAATTTTACGCAGGCGGATGAAACCGAGGCTGAGAAGGATATAGAATTAAAATAGCACACACTGTATTAAAGTCCTAGATCATGTAATTTTCAGTTGTTTGTGGAGTTTTGTCTACTCAGATCTTTTCTTTACAAAAAATAAATTTCGTCAGCTGAACAATTAGTAAGTTACAACAGTACAATCCACTGAGGGCACTTCACATCTAACAGTCATGGCCTCAGTTTATTAGTGTCAAAAATTAAATATGACACTATCCTGACCAGTGTTGGGGTAATGCATTACAAGTAGTTCAAGTTACGTAATCAGAATACATTTTTCAAGTTAACTAGTAAAGTAATGCCTTGCTTTTAAATTTGCAGTGAAATATCCGAGTTACTTTGCTTTCCCATTGATTGACCCACTGCCAGCTCTCCTGCCCCCAATGTTGTGAGAAATCAGGAATAAGTACAGAGGCAGAGGCACTTCCTTCAGCCTGAGGTTTATTCATTTCACTTTTGGAGTAAGGGCCAAAAATTTAATGTTCGGGGTTTTTATTATTAAAAACAAATAAACAAGCCCAGCCTAGGTGACAAAACCCTTTAACACAAAAGTCTTTCCATAAAGTCACTTTCCATAAAAAGTAATGCAATTAGTTACTTTTTTATGGAGTAACGCAATATTGTAATGCATTACTTTTAAGTAACTTTCCCCAATACTGATCCTGAGTAACTACATGTTAACTTACGAAACATTAAAAACTTTTATCCATCTGAACTTGTGCACACATGATTTCAGAACTTAAATTTATTTTTTATTCCTCACTCAAAGCTGTGTGGAAATAGAGTGCACAAGTCCTACTGACTTAGCTTGACGGATGTGGTGGATTAGAGTTGTGTCGGGAAAACCGCATACGGGTTGCACATATGGGTGAGTTAACATAACCAAGCTTTAATTTGTGGGTGAATTATTGATTAATGTGGGTAAGGAAACAATGTTGCTACTGTGTTAAAATGAATCACGCAGGCAGAGTGTAATTATAGTGACGCAGTAAAACAAGGTTTTATCTCTTATTTGATCAGCTCTCACATGCCCTGATACCTGATACGTCATCAAGCCCTTCCCGCTCTTTAAGCCTGGAGCTCTTCCAACAAGAGCAAGTGAAAACTAACTGGAGGAGAGAAAGATTCATCTTATCAGTATACAAAAATGTTTCAGTGGAAAGATGATGAAACCGTTGTGTACACATTTCACTCTACTGTAATTATTAACTGATTACATGCGGTGTGTGTGTGGTCTGCCCGAGGCTTTATTTTATATAAATATTTAAATTTCGTTGCAGAATGAAAATTAATCTTTTAGACAATAGCCTATTGTTTTTATGTACAACATGTATAGAAAATGGAACATATTTATATTACATTACTAGTAATTGTTCTCTTCTCCCTTCTAGTATAATGCGATCGTTTACAAAACTGGTCCTTGTGTTGTTATTGAACTAAATGTTTTTTATTTTTTATTTTTTATTTCATTTCAGAAAATAATAGCTTACTAACTAATGATACCTGGATTTGTATAGACAAAATAATTTGCAATAATGGGGGAATGGGGACAGTGTGCCATTATATATATATTAGTGCTGGGCGACGATTAATCACGATTAATCGCATCCACAATAAATATTTTTGTTTATATAATATATGTGTGTTTGCTGTGTTTATTTATTATGCATATGTAAAGACACAAACATACAATATATTGTAACACAGTTCGCAGAACGGGAAGAAGGAGGCAGGAACCGGTGAACATTTCAAAAGACTTTACTAAAATAAACAAACACAAAAGTAAAGCTGCAGCCCACCCGATTGTACCCACCTGGATTTTTTATTTTTTTTTATTTAGATCTTCAAACAATACAACAAAGGCAACACATACAGTTTTTATTTATTTAATCTTTATCTAGTTGTGCCACCAGCTGTGTGCTGGGTGTGATTTTGGCCCACTCTTGTTTGCAGAACTGCTTTAGTTCAGAGACTATGTTCAGAACTGCTCGTTTACAAATCACAGCATCTAAACTGTGTTCCTCGGGATTCTATGCAATTCAAACGATTTTTTATTTAGTTTTTACTGAGCTGTTGACAGGTGGATTTACTTGCTTTCAGTCATTGGTTTCCAAACACTTTTGACTCATCAGTCTACAAGACATTCTCCCACAAGGTTTGAGGATCATCAAGGTGTATTATTCAGACGAGGTGTAATGCTTTTCTTGGTTAGCGGTGGCTTTCATCTCATGGATGCTGTTTTCCGCCAGTGTCTTTTGGATAGATGAGTCATGAACAGTGACCTTCAAAGAGGCCTGCGGTTCCTTCTGTGTTGACCTTGGGGCGTTTGTGGCTTCCTGAGTAATCACTGAGCTCTTGAGGAATTTTGTACGGTCGGCTACCTCTGGGAAAGTTCGTTACTGTGCTGAATTTGGACACAATGTCTCTGACTCTGGTTCTTTGGAAACCAAGAGCATTTGCTTTTGGAACCCTTACCAGACTGATCCTCGTCTTTTCTGGAATTACTTTCAGCTTCGGCATTGTGTGTTACTTGGGAAGACCTTTTAACCAATTTGAACACCGTTATGAAAGCAGTTTCAAAGATTTGGGAATTAGTAACAGTTATATAATTAGATAACATTTTTGCCTAGATATAAAAACATTTAAAAACTGAGTTTCATGTTTACCTATAGGTTGCCTTTCTATTATGTAAGATGACACTTTCATTTCTGAAACAATTTTTCACATCACTATATAGAGAGAAGGAAAGAGAGAGAGGCATCTGAGCCACAATTCAGTACAATGCAAGAATTAACAAATATCATTTACATACTTTATTGTATATTTGAAAATGACTTGAATAACTAGAGTTTACACTTTTATTATTTTGAAGGGTGAAATCATGGATTTGTTTGGGGGTTGACTTACATTGACTTACAGACGCTTTTTCCAAACATTTGCATCAAGTTACAGTTTTAGCAGACGCTCTTACTTTCCCTGGGAATCGAACCCATGAATTGGCAACTAGTGCCATACATGAGCTACAGGAAAGCTTTAATTTACATTCAAGCATTTACAGAGCTTTTTCCAAACATACATTGATCAGCTCATGTTTTTTTTTTTTTTTACTTTCCCTGGGAATCGAACCCATGATATTGGCGTTGCTAGTGCCATGCTCTACCATTTGAGCTACAGGAAAGCTTTAATTTACATTTACATTTATGCATTTAGCAGACGCTTTTATCCAAAGCAACTTACATTGCATTCAGGCTATACATGTTTTTTTTTTTTTTTATCACTATTTGTATTCCCTGGGAATCGAACCCACAACCTTTTGCGCTACTAACGCAATGCTCTACCACTGAGCCACAGGAATTAAGACTTAAACATTTTTGGGAAATACTTTTGTGTTGTTGTCAGCTGTGTTATCTGATGTCAGTATTAAAATAATACAAAGGAAAATTAAGCTGTTTTTGGCAGCACACATAGTTTGTTTTGAACTGAACCAGGATCCAACTTCCCACAGTTCCCCGTTTCACAGCATGTTCAGTATCACAATTCAGAGGAGCTTGACTAAGTGCTTGAGAATGTCATATGTTGTCTTTGGTAACAGATAGTATGCTTTCTTATATCTAATATAGACTGAAGAACACAGCAAAGTTAAGGACATTTCCCTTTGACATTTTCTTTTTTGAACTGCTTGTACTATTTCAATGAGTCATCAGAGATTTCACTACTTCTGTGTTGCTGCAATGGTTCTCTTAAAAGGAACTGTGAGATGACACATGCAATACAACTTAGGCTTAACTGATTTTTTTCTTAACTGCTGCAACAAACCAATCCTCTGAAAATTTTATTTGAATATACTAATTACATTTTCTTTCAGGGTTAAGTTGAAAGCGTGCATGTTTGGGTTTCCAGTGTGCTCAGCGCCGGTGCCTTTTTTCATCATTTTAGAACAGAATGAAATTGCATCATTCAGAATGATTTATATTTTATGTTTTACCGTTCAAGTTTTATACATTTGCAAATACATAATTGTAACTGTATCCCTCAGGAACATGTAATACTGCTTGAGCTGGAGTAATGATATTTCTATTAACCCTATAAATCCTGAATGATATTTTTTTAATGGAACAGTTCACCTTTATTTATATAGCACTTTATACAACACAGATTGTGTCAATGCAGCTTTACAGTGTTAAACAGGAAAAACATGTGCTGATAATGCAAGAGGACAATAGAAATCAGTCCGTTTTTCAGTTAAAGTTAGATGATTGAGTGATGTCATCCAGTTTATTGAAGCTTTAGACAAAATATCTGAAATAAAATCTTAAAAATGTTTGCACTTGTTTTTTATTTATTTAAAAAATAAATTGTGTTGTTGCTCAGTGTCATGTTCGATACATCAGGCTTTTATGGCTCATTTAATATGATATAGTGAGAACATGGAGCTCAATCTAGAGAGCAAAAAAAACACCTCAGCTTTATCCCAAAAATATGCAATTTGTTGCAAATGCTGATATTTATATGGACAAAAAATAAGATGAAATTCTGATGGCTTGTAATGTAAATCAGAGAGATCTTTCTAACAGTATAGCAGATACATAAAATGAGATAAATATCAGTTGTCACACTATATCTTCCATTAACATCTTAGTAAGATGAGATTTAAATGCTTAGTTTTTTATCAAAGCTCTGTAGTTTCAAAACATATCATGCAATGCAATTATGCAATTTATGACGAATCATAAAAAATGATGTATGACAATTAATTAAACCTAAGTTGCTTCAGTTCAATAAGTGTTCATCCTCGAATATTATTAACAGTATAAAAGCTATTCATATGTTTATAAAAATCAGTAAAGATTTCACAGTAAAAAGCTACTGTATGTGAAGCACACGCTGACGGTGGACGTTTGTACCATTGTACTAAAAGGCTTTTACTTTAAAAAAGTATGAACTATCAATCAGATGACAGAAGTAAACATGTTTGATTGTGCTGATAATCCAGAAGCTTTAGAAATGTGCATATGTCTGATACAGTAAGCTTTATTAGGTAAAGAAAATCCTTTATAGCTTCAAAATCCTTTGTTAAGTTTTTTTAATCTCAGTTGACTGAGACCGACTCTCAGTTGTACATTTTCTAAATTCCTTTATCATCAAGTGAAATTTCACTAGAATAATAGCCATTTAAAGAGAGAGAGTTCCTTGGAAGAGAAGAATAGTGAGAAATCGTAATTGCGCAACACACCCTCTCGTGTTGTGTGGGAGTGTCAGTCTTTAAAAGTGAGCGTGCAGGCCGCTGTTAGACTCACAACCGAGTGACTACAGCAGACAGTCTCTTGATACCTTCACTGACATTGCTCTTCACAATGATGAAGTTCACCGCATCTGTCTTCATGCT
>CM049839.1:6682376-6887376 GCA_027422415.1 Schizothorax lantsangensis | reverse complement strand
TGTCAGCAGTGGGGTTCTTTAAAAGAGAAAGTCCTGCCAAAGCATACACAAACACTATCAACAGACGGACAAGCCAATTTCTTTAAGAAACATCTGCGGTTTTACTGTTTATATGCTTATGCATTGATCACTTAGACATTTCACAACGATGAAATTGACATCAGCAGCCTTTGTTTTTCTGACATGCATGACACTGCTGTTCACAACAGAAGGTAAGCAGAGTCATTTTGTGAATGTGATTGACAATATCCATTGTTTGTGATAATATTGTTTTGTATTTATTGTTTATTAAGGGTTTCAAAATGCTAGTATGTGTTGAATAAATATTGTAAGAGCTTACAGAGATACTAATACTCTTATTTCTATCTTGTTTCATTAAGTCATCGATGCCAGACTACAGCTACGCTGCCAGTGTCTTAAAACATATTCGGGAAAACCAATTAACCCTAAACTAATACAGAAAGTACAAATGATTCCTGCTGGAGCACACTGCAAACACGTGGAGATCATGTGAGTGTGACATAAAGCAGAGATCAATGCAATGCAGAAGTCTGAATGCATAGTGAAGTCAAATTAAAAATGTGACTTTGATGATCAGACATTGCCTAACAAACTTTTTTTGTCTTACAGTGCCACTCTGAAAAAAGGACAGACGTGCCTCAATCCCAAAGATGAATGGGTGAAAGTGATCATCGAAGGATAATTTCCCATCTGTGTTTGCATGTAGCACAAATTTTCTTCTGCATATTTCTGCAGACCTGTGAAATGCATCGGTTAATTGCAAATATACTTGTATCATCCTCGTTGCAAAACGCTTTGGATGCAGGTGACTTGCTCATTAGAGAAACACATTCTGGTGAAGCAAATTTAAAATTTGCATGAAGAAAATGTGTTGTCATTTTGGCTGAAAGCAACATTGCTGGCTAACACTTTGCATGAATATGGACAATTTTGTAATGCAGAAAATATATTAAAAAAATAAAGTTTTTTGTTGTTGTTTTTCGACAATCTTCTGTTCTTTGTCCACTTCACTAAATATGATACGACCTGTTTTATATATTATTGTATTCAAAATATTTTAAATGATTTTATATTAGATTAAAACATTTGCAACATGACTGATTTGTTTTATTTTCTAGCTATAATAAATCTAAGAAAATTGCATTAAAAATGAATAAAATCCACAGAAGAAGGAAGGTCATATGGGTTTAGTGATATGAGTAAATGATCGCACTGTTTATTCTGTGGTAAACTATTGCTTAAACATGTAAAAGAAAAAAAAAGTTTGTGAGATTATTTGCTGTCTGGGTAAATGTCCTATGGTGATTTCATAATACATAATAAATGATGCAAGATGCTTTTTTACTTCCACTGATCTTCTCTCTGAAGTGCTTGATGTAGCTCTGCACCAGAGGTTTCCACATCAAATGCCTTTCTCCTGCATGGAAGTCATAGCAGTGTACCGTATGAGTGATAAATGCACCTGTGCTGTAACTTGTCTTGAGGTTTTTTATTAACTCGTTTGTCTTCATGCGACGCTGACCTCTTCCTTCATATATATTTTGGCAGATTTATCTTTCCTGATAACATGATTCACTCGACATGTGCTCTCTGCTGCTCTGTTCAGTCTCACAGCGCACAGCAGAATGAATTATTAGACCAATTTTGGAATTTTTCCACAGATTAAGAACTACTTACAACACATATAGCATAACATATTTCTTAACTGTTGAGTAGTGACCAAAAAATGGATGAAATAATAAAATGCAACTACTGTTTAAGTATACAGAAGTTAGGACAGCAAAATAAAGTGGATATACAGTATACTATTATAGAATAAGTTTTTAAAAGGGAGGAAAAACACTTAATTTTGTATTGTTATTCAGTCAACAGTAGTTTGTTGCAAATTCTTCTGTCACTTCTATAAACTATTGTGCGCTGAGAAATGATGGTGAAACTTATTACAAAGACACAGTAAATAACACACTGAATACTTAAAGCAGCCGGTGGAAACACAAGAAACTCACTGTGACATTTGATATTGCCCCTCCTTGATCAGAGTCTTGTGAAACTTGTTCTGTATATGTCTCAGTTGTTTAACCTTTTAACTTAAGACAAATATTTGCACATGTTAAGACATTTGCTGTAAATAAAAGCATCTGAATGTGAGAGGCTCTTTCTTTCTTTCTTTTTTTTTTTTTTTTTTTTTTTGTTGAGTTGCTGAGTTTTTGTTCAGTATCAGATAGATAGATAGATAGATAGATAGATAGATAGATAGATAGATAGATAGATGGATGGATGGATGGATGGATGGATGGATGGATGGATAGATAGATCTCACTGAGAAACAGTGAATGATCAAATCAAATGTCAATAATCACAATACAAATATCAAAGTAATACATTTAATCAGTATCAGTATATGATTAGCAGTCTATGATTATTAACTTTAATGAACCGATTTTGTTGCTTGTTTGTATTAGTGTCATTGAATAAAAGCGTCAGCTACAGTAAATGCTTAAATGTGATGTCAATGCTTATAAACAGCCTATTAATTATACAAACAGCAAGTATTAATTCATTAATATTTATAACATTTAATGTTAACATGTATTAACATTATTATTTATATTTATATTCATTAATTATATATTAATAATATATTCAATATTCATATAATAATATATTCTAATTTTACATTTTATAATGAACAATTAAAATGATTTGTTTGGGTTATTAAAGAAATTTTCCACCTGTGGTAAGCAGTCAAATGCAAATCATGCACTTGATGTATCATTTTTTGGTAAAATCAGTCTGGGACTCAGGGGGATTTTGAACGTGGTAACCTGGCCGAACATGAGATGTGTCCAGATGACCCACGGCTGATGAACATGTGAACAGATTCAAACCACATATTTACACACGAGCCTTCACACGCACACGAATAGACATAACCACACACAATGATTAGGGGAAGTGAAATAAAATCACTACTTTATGGATCACGAGGCCTTTGAAATCATAATATATAAAGCTGTGCAGCAGCCCAAATAGCAGCATATTATCTTCAGAGTTTCTACACAGAAATCAACTGCAGAAGCTTCGATCATCATGAACGCCTTCCTGATGTTAACCGTTATTGGAGCCAGCATCGTTCTGTCCAATGGTAAGCTTCATCTTCAGTATTTGTTTATCATCCCTGCTGAAAATAACAATAGAAACATCACAGAATTTGTAATGGTTATAATGGGAATTGTACTGGTTTTGATGGAAACTGTAATGGACCCTGTTGGTCTCTACTGGTAATTGGTCACCTTCTATTGGTGGCTTGTTAAATCCTAATGGAGTATGTCCCAAAACACACTACAGGAAATCATTTTTATATGTTTTAATGGCTAAAGAGTTGATGGTTTGTAATCGTATTTGTAGTGGAAACCATTAGAATTTCTGTGATGGTTTCAATTGTTTTTGTTTGTTTGTTTTAGCAGGGATATTTAACTTAAATCACTAATTAGCTGGTTTGTTAATGGTCTACCAGGTCGAAACCAGATCCACTGGCAATAGAAACCATGTAAAGTTTCTCCAGCAGGACAAATATTGAATGCTATTTCTAAAAAAAATACTCTCAACTCTATTCTTATTACAACAAAGTGCCTATAAGCGACTATGTATTTTCCCCGACGGTTGAGTGGAACTCTCTTGAACCAGTTTGAATCAAATTGAACCACTTGCTTCACTGTGCTGGTCAAAACGGTGTAAATACAACAAAAACTATTATGCTTTCTTTTTATTATACAAATGTGTAATTAAAATGTCTACAAATTTATAGGCTAATATTGACCCGAGATAAGGTTAAAGAAACAGATTTGAATTACTGGATTCACTGAGATCATCCAGCGGTTGAAACCGTTGAAATTTCGAAGCAGTTACAAACTATTGAATCCCTGTTTGATGAAATCACATGGCAGCGAGTTTTTTTTAATACTTGCTCCGGAGCACTGATTCGAAAAAATTATTCTCAAATATTTGCAGTGCTTCGAAAGCGACCATCACTACAGTGATTTTGAAACTGATATTTCCAGTGTTGGGGGTAACACATTACAAGTAACGTGAGTTACGTAATCAGATTACTTTTTTAAGTGACTAGTAAAGTAACGCATTACTTTTTAATTTAGAAGGAGATATCTGAGTTACTTTTTCAAATTAGTAACACCAGTTCCTTTATCTCCCATGTATTGACTGACAGCTCTCGTGTTGTCATGTTGAGAGAACTCAGGAGTAAGTGCAGAGCGCTGTGTGTGAACATGATGTATTTACTCATCTCACCTGAAAAACAAAACAGATTCAGTATTCCTCAAAATGAATAAAAACAGTCAAATGCAAACTCAGAATATCATACAAACCTGCAATAATTAAATATGTTAGATAAGACAAATATCATAGGCTGTGTATTTAATCCCATTTTATATAATGAATGCATCATATTCTTCATGCAATTTGTTTGAGCTGCACTCTCTTCTGTACAGACATGAATTTACATTTCATTCAGCCTGAGGCGTATTCATTTCACTTTTCTTGTGAAAGGGCTTTTACATTTGTAAAATAACTTTTTCTCTTAAAAACAAACAAGCAAGCCCTGCCCAGATTTAAAAAGTATAAATCAAAAGTAACGTAATGCATTGCTTTCCATAAAAAGTAACGTAATTAACGCAATATTGTAATGCATTACATTTAAAAGTAACTTTCCCCAACACTGAATTTTTCAAGCCATGTATGTTTCGCTCGAAATGTGGCCGGTGACTCTCATGTGAGTACCTGTACAATACATCATCTACATTTCAGCATCTTCCGTGGAACCGTGATGACCTTGTTTCACATTTCCTCAAAACTGTTGCACACTAGGGTACTATTTTGCACAAGACCGTTAAATCACATGTGAGTGTACAGTTGTGTAATTGCTGGGTGCAGTTTCCCAGCTGACTGACAGTGGTGTCGTTCCTCCCCAGCCGTGCAGCCTCTGGGTGCGGGATACAACAGCCGCTGTGTGTGTCTGAGGCTGGAGTCACGGATCATCCCTCAGGAGAACCTGCGCCGCGTGGAGATCCTGCCCAGAGGCCCACACTGCAAGACCACTGAGGTTATGTAAGTATTTCTGCAAACCAGTGAAGCGTCTTGCCAAAGTATTTCAATTCACCTCTCAGTCACGAGACTGGACCTGTGTTGAAAACTAATTTTCAGGGGAAGTTGATAAAGGAAGGTCGATTTGTTGCTTAAAGTTGCTAATTGATGTTATGTCATTGCACAATGACATTATTACGTAATTACGAAGCAAAATTGTGTCACTACATCAAATCTCAGCAAAAAATATATTTTATATATGTTCATTTAGATTTGTTCGTAAAATTATATAATGTAATATAATATTAAAATATACTGTATTTTTAAATACATTGAATTATTGAACATTTATTGAACAAAATATCTTTACGGAAAATGATCTTTACTTAATATCCTAATGATTTTTGGCATAAAAGAAAAATGGATCATTTTGACCCATACAATGTATTGTTGGCTATTGCTACAAATATACCTGTGCTACTTATGACTGCTTTTGTGCTCCAGGGTCACATATATTTATACATCAGGTTGTATATGAATACACACCTTGAGGTTCTAATCAATCATTTTTATTTGAACCAAAATCACAGCCGAGATGTGTTTGAAAGAAGCCTCTTCTGCTCACCAAGGCTGTATTTATTTGATCAAAAATGCTGTAAAAACTTAAAAAAAATAAAAATAAAAAAAATAATGAAATATTATTACATTTAAAATAACTGTTTTCTATTGAAATTTTTAAATGTAATTTATTCTTGTAATACAAAGCTGAATTGGCAGCATTGCTCCAGTCTTCAGTGTCACACGATCCTTCAGAAATCATTATAATATGCTGATTTGCTGCTCCAATTTTTTTTTTTATTATTATTATTATTCATGTAGAAAGCCATTGTGCTGCATAATATTGAATAGGAAGTTCAAAAGTTTATTTCTTTTGTAACATTAAAAAATAACTTTTCACTTTTGAACAATTGAATGCATCCTTGCTAATAAACCTATTCATTACTTTTTACTGACCCCAAACTTTCCAACTGTGGTGAAAAGTCTACATAAATGTAATATATATATTTGATCTTTTCAGTGCTGGTTTGTCGAGTGGAGAGAGGATCTGTCTGAACCCCAGGACACCGTGGGTTAAGAAACTCATTCTGTTTATTGAGAGAAAGGAGCGAGTGACCAAGAAAGTGTAGAGGATGTTTATGTTGTAACCTTTGGTTTTCACTACTCTCAAGACTCAAGTGTTTATAGCACTTGTCTCTGACATCTTTTTGGTTCCTTCAGAATAAGATTTCTGTTTGTTTGTCTTGTATTGTAAGCCTCTCATTTTGATTAATATGTGTTTGTCCTGACAGTTATTTCAAGATGAACCAAAATGATGTGTCTGCTACACTACACATATATCGACTCATACACTGATTGATTAACTGTTTCATTTTATACTGACACAATCAAAGTTTTTGGTGTTGCTTGTAATTGCCGTTTCACTGAAAAAAGTGTGGAATGTATGGATGATATTTTTTAATAAATCTTTTCTTTAAAAACAATCCATTCTGCTTAGTGTCTTTTGAGGAGATTAGTAAAATTTTCTCAAGAAATCATTTCCCCAGCAGGTTTTCTTGCATATTAAATTTCACAATGTATGATTTGAGTCCAGGAGTTTAAATGAGAGCCTGATGCAATCACTTAATCACAACCCTCGTTCGTTATCCAAAACATATGTATTGTGGGAGATACTGCCAATCCACTTACTAAAGAAATGCACATGCTGTCCTGGGATTTGATTTGATTTATTGCTCATGAGAAAGTAGTGCTTATCATTTTGATTCAAAGAAGCAGCACGCAGACGATTTTCACCTGTTATCAGTTTGATTGCATTTCTATGTAAAGATAAAAGATCATTCAACAGATATGAGTATTTCCACGCTTCATCCTTCACAAAACCACCACCACATCACAAAACACGTGTCTAAAATAAGATATGCTTTCTGTCAGCATTCTTTGTTTTACCTTTACATTCGTATAGAAGTAGACTATATAGCCAGACAGGAGCTCGGCGTCTGACCAGGTGAGACTCATTTAGTGAATGAGGGTTTCTTCCAAACACTCAAACACATGAACACTCCCTTTGTCACGTGCAGAGACTGTTATTCCTCAATAAAGACACTTATCATAAATGCCTCGTCTGGAGGGTTTGCACTGTAACACATTGATGTCATCTCATTGTGATTATGAATCACTTACGTTGTTGTCTATACTCCTGTCTTGTAAATTCCTTTGGATCATAAAAGCTTCTGGTAAATAATACATGTAAATAATGTGCAAGTCATTACAGAAACTATATAATGAAGAGTATAGCAAAATAACATGGAAATACTGTAAAAAGTAATGTATATTAAACACGTAAACATATAAAACATCAAAACAAAAAATGATGTGTTGCTAGACAGGTAAAATTGGAAATGCATGATTTATTGACCAGAAAACATTAAATATCGGATTTTGGATTCTAAATTTGTTCCAACGTGTGGTAAATACCAGTAAAAGATCAATAAGTTATGCATGTTAATTTGCTGTGATGCAATGATCATTTTAAAAAGAATAATAATAGCATAAACATTTTAACAATAATGCAAAATGCACAAGCAGATGTTCAGAAACAAATCAATCAAATAGCACAAAAATAATATAAGAATGTATATGGGTTATATTATATAAAACCATATTGAATTTATTGACAGTTTATCGTTTTAAATCATTTTTAAAAAATGCAGCTGTTTTCATTTTTTAATCGGTTTATGAATGAAAATAATCTAGTTCTGTATATATAATTATAAGTATACAAGCTTAATTTGTCTTCTATTATTGACCCAAATTGTACATAATCCCAAAAGAAAATTCAGTAAAACAGTTGATCTTTCTGTGCTCCAAACTACAATAATTATAAATAAATAATAATTATTATTATTAAATGCTTAACAAACCAAAACAAATACAGATGAATCAAGACATCCAAATAGACAACAAAAAACATGGTGAACAGGGGTTATAAAACTGACATTAAGACACAGCACAAACAATAGGAGGAAAAAAAGACAGCAATTACAAAGTATTACCTTCAATTAGCTTTATTCTGTGCAATAGTTACAGTAGCGGCGACAGCGTGGTAGTTGCGTCATCACGGTGCGACCGAGTAGCGCGAGATGATGCACCTAAATATATCCACGGTGGTGTTTGTGTGGTTTACAAGGTTTATGAAAGGTTTTAGGTATTTAGATGTTTATGCATCTATGGTATTTCAGTTATTCTTTGCTTCCTCTTTCAGTTTGGCGGAGGTTATCTTTAGCAGCGTAACGTCAAACTTACTTTCACTTTGTTTACTCATCCTCATTTTATCGTGACATAGCCTAACGTTACATTTATATTCGAAACATTTTGATGTGATTGTCTGTGCTCTGTGGGGAATATACATTCATCCCACTTTATACGTTAAACCAAATGGAAGAAGAGAGCTGTAGCCGTGCAGAAGAAGTCGTAAACGAGGATTTATTGGAGATCCTGCGCGTCGACGCGGAGCTCGCGCCCGTGTGTGACAGAGAGGAGAGCACGTGCTCTGTAAGCTGACTCTGAGTCATAATACAGAGATGAATTCATTTCCCTCAGCGTCACCTGTTTTACTGCTTCTGCAGAAGAATGTCCTGCGCAAGCAGCGGAACTGGGAGAGGAGACTGGAGGCCAAGAAAAGCAAGAGAAAAGAGGAGAAACAAAGAAAGAAGCTCAACAAACTAAACAAAGGTGATTGGGTTACCTGACAATCTTACTGTTCATGTCCCACTCACACATGTCTATATTGAATTTACCATTTTAAATATTAAAAATACATTTTAAATGTTATTTATGGAATTTAAGGTTATTTATTTTATTTAAATATATAAATGTATACCCTTTAAAGGCACTTATAATGCTACAAACAGCTTTATAAATATTGTTCTTTTAAACGTCCTGTTAATCAGAGAAAGGCAGCTATATATTTTAATGCATAAACACTCATTTATACTGTAAAAATAGTCTTGTTTCTCTTTTGACCCATTAGATGCAGTTTGGAGTATTAAAGAAATTAATACTTTTATTCATTAAATTGATCTAAAGTGGCCGTTTTAAGACATTTTAATGTTATAAACAGTGTTGGGCAGTAACTAGTTACTGTAACTTAGTTACTGTAATAATATTACTTTTTGCAGTAACTAGTAGTGTAACTAATAAGATTTCAATAATAATATTACAGTTACCATCCATAAAACAGCTTAGTTACTTTTGATGCCTCGACCCGCTGATTTAAAATCCAACAATCAAATAATTCCTAGATTTATGTTCATAATTTTCACGACTCGCACATGATCTGAGCACTGTTGTGTAAGCTGTGGCTTTACTTTACTCTGGCTTTACATCCCTCTGATCAGCATGTGGTACATTATATTACTAGAATTAAAAATATTTTTGGAAAATTAAACAGTTTCTTACAAACTTATGTGATTTGATAAAATACATAATGAAATATAAACGTATATGGGTAACGGAGAAATTACAATTAGCTTCAAGCTACACATGACAATTAATGAGATTAATACAGCACTTCTACACTAATCATTGAGTGTTTGTAATAACTGAGATCCGATGTGGATTTTGGTCAAATGATGAGGCAGAAATATGTTATTAGTAACATTTATGTGGAAGATACACAGTTATAATTTCTGTGGGGTGTGAAGAAAAAGTAATGTAACTAGTAGTGTAACTAATTACTGTTGCCAGAAAGTAATAAGTAAAGTAACAATATTACTTTTGAAAGGAGTAACTAGTAATGAGTAATATATTACATTATTTGAGTAACTAGCCCAACACTGGGTATAAAATATTTCCATTTCAAATAAATGCTTTTCTTTTTTGAACTTGCTATTCATCAAAGAATCCTGGTTCATGTATCACAGTTTCCACAAAAAATATGAAGCAGCACAACTGTTTTCTACACTTTTATAATAAGAAATGTTTCTTGAGCGTATTATTTCTGAAGGATCATGTGACACTGAAGACTGGAGTAATGATGCTGAAAATTCAGCTATGCATAATTTGACATATTCAAATTGAAAACAGTTATTTTAAATTATAATAATATTTCACTGTTTTTACTGTATTTTTGATCAAGTAAATACATCCTTTGTGAGCAGAAGAGACTTTCAGAGACTTCTAACTGATCCCAAACGTTTGAACAGTAGTGTATTTGTGTCCCTGGAGCACAAAAGCAGTCATAAGTAGCACAGGTATATTTGTAGACATAGCCAAGAATACATTGTATAGGTCAAAATTGACGATTTTTCTTTTATGCCAAAAATCATTAGGATATTAAGTAAAGATCATGTTCCATGAAGATATTTTGTACATTTCCTACCTTAAATATATCAAAACATACTTTTTGATTAGTAATATGCATTGCTAAGAACTTCATTTGGACAACTTTAAGTGTGATTTTCTCAATATTTTGATCATTTTGCATCCTCAGATTCCAGATTTTCTAATAGTTGTATCTCGGCTAAATATTGTGCTATCCGAACAAACCATATCAAATGATGTATAAATCTCAATTTCAAAAACAATTGACCCTTATGACTGATTTTGTTGTCCAGGGTCACATATTGTATTACATTCTGGAACAGAGACTGTTTCCTAACTGATTAGATGTTTATCTTGCAGATGTGAATGAGCTGCAGCTCAGTAAACGTGTCATTAAAGCGATAAACAAAGAGAGACTGGAGGAGGCCAGAGGAGCAGGACCTGGCCTGTGTGTTGATCTCAGCATGACTGACTGTCTGTCTGCCAAAGTGAGATTTAATAAGCAAACTCTACAGTCTGGCAGGTTGATACCTGACCCTGCTTTCTTGATAAGTAAAGTGAGATTTTTATTTATTCATACTTTATTTTTCTCACAGGAAATCAGCCGTCTTGCATGTCAGATCAGGCGCCTCTACGGATGCAATAAGAAAGCCTTACAGCCTTTCCGCATATTTCTGACCGAGTTAAAAGAGGACAGTCTTCTGCATAAGGAATGTGTTCGGATGAATGACGGCTTCCTGAATTATTTGGTTAGTTTACTCTTCATTTTAAAACCTTCAATAGTAAAAGCAGAATCATAGAAATGATATACAGTAAACAGGTTTTGTTATTTTATCTCTGAATCCCACAGATTGATGTGACTGAGGAGAGCTGGTTTCATCTGTTTCCCTCTGAAGATGTGATATATTTAACCCCGGACGCAAGTGAAGGTTCATATCACACATATTCTATATTGCATTAAGCATTAGTCAACATGAAAACAAAATTTACCCTATTTACTTTTTTTAAGTGCACGGTCCTGGTTTTATTGTATATGATTCATTGGCGCACGCTGTATCAAATGGTGATAATGTTTGTCTTTGTGGCATTTTAATAAAAAGTCTATATTAACCTAATGTAATATGAAACAACTTTAATATTATTTATGTATTCTTATAGTATTTCTTAATATTTTTAATCGCTTTTATTTTTATATTTTCATTTGCTTTTATTTTTATATTTAACTTCAACTTTGTTTTGTTTTATTAGTTTATGTACATATATATATAAATTGTTATTATTTTTTAATTTTTACATTATTTCAGTTTGAGTAATTTTAGTACATCATCTAAGCTTTTTTTCATATTTTATTTTATTTCAGCTTTAATTCAGTTACCGAAAACAATTTTTAATAGTTTTAATTTTAGTTAACAATAACACTGCCTTAAACATCTGTGTCATTTTTCCACATTGCATATTGTGTTCCAATCATAAATGAGTCAGTTACGAAAGTAAAATTGGTTGAGTGTGATATTAAGGTCGTAAAGTTAAGATAAAATTAATGTGAATGCTACAGTAAGTAACTTACAATACCTTATTTCTTTCATTTTAGCTCTGTGTAAATATTTAACAAGTTCCCCTGTTAGCTTTAGAGTACGTGGAGGAAGATAAAATCTACATCCTTGGAGGTTTAGTGGATGAAACCATACAAAAGGTGAGGCTCATACTTGTTCATATCGTCATTTAATAAAGGTACTTTAATGAGAGACTTTATAGTGGAGAAACAGCTAAACTAAACATGATCTCATGCTGTAATCTTTAAGAGAATAAGCTACACGAGGGCAAAAGAGCTCGGCGTTCTCACGGCGCGGCTGCCGATTGACGAGTACATGGTGAAGAGACCAAACCCCAAAAACTTCCACTCCAAAATCCTTGCCATCAATCAAGGTGATCCCATTCTCTGACTCAGCTTTTACATACTGCCATCATACTCCCGTAGTGAAACTCAGTATATAATTAGCATGTGCTGATGTGTTCCAGTGTTTGAAATCCTTCTGATATTTCGGGACACTAAAGACTGGACTAAAGCGCTTGCTGCTGGAATACCTCCAGGAAGAGGTTACATGGTGGCATCAGCGGCATCTACAGACATAAACCCTCCAGAAGAGCTGTAGACATGCACAGGCTTTGGTTTCATAGACTTTATAAGGCCTTGAGAGTATAATAGTGTTATGAACTCATCTACATATTAGATAACTTTATGTTTGACTGAAGTAACTTCAATTCAAAATACTTTGCACTGCACTTTTGTATCACGTTTCTATTTTGAAATGCTCTAATTTGGTTGTCTCAGGGATGGTTTTTGCACAAACAGTCTAAATACTGAGCTGATGGATATTTTGTCAGCATTAAAACCACTGGTTAACACTGTCTTTCAGTGTCAAACATAGAGGCTGTTAGATTGTCTTTTACTGTATACATTGTTTTATCTAATGCATTAGGAACATTACATGGGGACTTTATCTTTGTAATAACCAATCTTGACTAAAAACATGTTTTGGTTAAGTAGTTGAGCATCAGCGCGACCTATTGGCTGATGTTTGTAACTGCATACTGTATTGCCTTCACCAAAGCCCACTGAAGATTGTATGTACATAAAAGAATAGTTCACCCAAAATGAAAATTTGCTGAAAATGTTCTCACCCTCAGGCCATCCAACATATAGATGAGTTTTGTTTCTTCATTGGAACAGATTTGGAGAAATGTAGCATTACATCACTTGCTCATCAATGGATCCTCTGCAGTGAATGGGTGCCGTCAGAATGAGTCTAAACAGCTGATAAAAACATCACAAGTAATCCACACCACTCCAGTCCATCAGTTAATGTATTCTGAAGTGAAAATCTATGTTTGTAAGAAACAAATCAATCAATAAGATGTTTTAACATACATTTTCAGCAACTTTTCATTTTCATTCTATCAAGCCTCTGCAACTGATCCAGAATGCAGCAGCCAGAGTGGTCTTTAATGAGCCGAAAAAAGCTCACGTTACCCCTCTCTTCATCAGGTTACACTGGCTACCAATAGCCGCTCGCATCAAATTCAAGGTACTGATGTTTGCCTACAAGACCACAACTGGCACTGCACCAATATACCTAAACTTGCTAGTTCAAACTTATGCGCCCTCCAGAAGCTTGCGTTCTGCAAGTGAACGACGTCTTGTGGTGCCATCCCAAAGAGGTACCAAATCACTCTCACGGACCTTTTCCTGGACTGTGCCCAGCTGGTGGAATGACCTCCCGATCTCAATTCGAACAGCTGAGTCTTTAGCCATTTTCAAAAAACATCTAAAGACACATCTTTTTCGTCAGCACCTGACTAACTAATACTAACACTTACCTATTCTATTTAAAAAAAAAAAAAAAATTCCTAGCTACGTGTACTGTGCTAGACTAACTGAGACTTGTCATGGCACTTGTATACTGTTGCTCTCTCGATGGTCTGATTGCTTCTATTGTTCTCCTCATTTGTACGTCGCTTTGGATAAAAGCGTCTGCTAAATGATTAAATGTAAATGAGTGAACTACTTAAACACCTGATTTTTATATTCCTTCAAAATGCCATTCTTGTAAAATATACTGTGATTAAAAAAATTGTAGCGCAAGTGTAACTAAAATATTGATGCACCAATTGCCAATGAAAACTATTGGTTTGCCACCGGAAAGGATTGTGTGCATTTATAATTATTTTTGTTTCTCATTTAAACACATAAATTCACAGTTTATCCAAATGTGCCTAAATATATGCTGACAAACAGATTGATCTAGAAACCCAAGAGGATGATGGATCTGGTGAACCCATTAACAAGTGTCTAATAGTTTTAACTGATCTTGGGTCAGTTTTATAATGTAAGTTCATTTTAATTAACTGAATCTGTTAATACTTAATGTGTATAATTTAAAAAGGAGAATGCTATTTAATCTCTTCTGATCGTACGTGTCTTTTTGTAGATTGTTTAGAGATAGTATAAATACATTACAAGATATAAATACAACTACATTTAATTGGTGGATTAGAGCAATCTTGATTTAACCTGACATTTAAATGCATTATTATTATTTTAAATATCTTAATAAAGCAATAAGCCCCAAAAAGCGTGGTTTACAGTGAATTTATAACAGCTAAGGGGTGTAGCTATTATAAATTCACTGTAAACCACGGCTTCACGGGGATCATTACTTTTATAAAACAGTTATTCCGTATACGTAATAAGATTTCACAAATTAAAAAATAAAACTGTGATACGAGCAAAGAAAGTGTAATGATATTAATAAGAGCATTATTCTTCCGCCAAACAATATAGTTCCTCAGAGACGGTTGCCAAGCAACGCACAAATGTAAACAAAGATATATGATTGTAAAATAAAAAGAACAGCTTCGAATTTGGCTCAACCTTCATAATCAAGAATTGAAACCATACGTTTTATAATATTTTCACATATAAATAAAACCACTCGGATCATGCTCTCCTCCTCAGAGACTCGTAAAGAATCTATGAACGTTCATCAATGATAATTATCCGTGAATAAATCACAAACTATCACCCGATTCACGCTCAGAGAAGAGCACTATCACTCATCATCGTGGTTTGGAAAACGCAACACTTTCGAAACACATCTCCTAGTTAGAAACTATAGAAATGATCCCTGAAAGTATAGTCTTACCTTCACAGCGCGCGCGGCGGGAAGCGCGTCAAAGGCGCGCGGAGGCTCAGCGACGGTAGTGCGCGATGACGTCACCGCGGCGACTTCCAACCGGTGAGTAAAACAACGCGCCGAACTCCTCGCTTTAAGAGGGTATATCGCTATAAAAGACCATGGTTTATACTTAAAGACCACACACATTCAATGTATAATGATGTAAATGGATTTATTTCATAAAGTCCACAAAGTTAAACGTGACTTCAGTATTGTCTGATGAAGCAGCGGTGACATAAAGGGGTGGTTGACTGTTTTTTTTCTAGGCTTGATTGTGTTTATGGGGTGCAGTCTAGCATGTGTTCATGCATGTTTTTTTTTTTTTTAAAAACGCATTATTTTTCACATAATTTACCTTTATTCCACACCTCTCTGTCCCTTCTCTGACAAACGCCTCGATTTATTTCCTGGTTTATGAAGCCCCTCCCTCGATGGGCTGAGATTGGTTAGCTGGCTCAGTGTGTTGTGATTGGCTAAACCGCCTCTACTGCACGTCTGAACGTCCCGCCCCTCACCTCAGTGGCATGTGCTCCGGTTGAATTGTAAACAGTGGCGTTGTCTATAATGCTTATCAATTTGAGCCCGATTGAGACCCAGAGGATATTAGTGAAGAGGATCGTGCAGAACCTGTGCAAGCACGGCTCTTAATGGTATGTTTGGTTGTTGTTGTCTCATACTTTTAAATACGCTGCTATTTGTAAGTGCTACTGCTTCTGTTAGCTTTTAATATACGGTTTTATCCTGATTAAAGCGTTAATACAGCACAGCAACCGCAGGTGTGTCCATTTATAATGCTTCTCATTGCTGTGTGAAAATAAGTGTATAATTGGAACAGTTTGTTGGAGCTGATCTGATGATCTGAGAGAGAGAGAGAGACAACATCAACATCAACAACAAACTGACTGTTATTAATAACACATTCTCCCATATCCACAGAAATAACCATGATCATACAGTAAACAAGAATGGGAAAGACCTCCTGCAGCTCTGTCGAAGCCTGGGTCTGTATATCATCAACGGTAGGTTACGAGGGGACACTTTAGGGAGATTCACATTTTGCTCACCTCTTGGGAATAGCACAGTTGATTATATGATAACAGACATAGATCCTTCATCTCTCAGATCATTCACTGTTAGAGAACTGACCCCTCTGTCTGATCACAGTCAAATCACTGCGTATCTCAAAAAGACTGAAAATAACATTAACACAAAGCCCAGTAAGCTGTAAAACATCAGAAACTCATACAGATGGGCTGAAAACAGTGCTGAAGAATATCAGAAAGCACTTAGCAGCCAAAAAATACAAGCGCTGATAGATAACTTCCTAAATAACACCTATACCCACACTAATGAAGGGGTCAATCTGGCTGTCAAAGATATAAATTACATATTTGAAAAATCAGCAAAACAATCCAAATTGAAAACAAAAAATGGAAAAAATCAAATACTCAAAAATGACAAAAATTGGTTTGATCAGAACTGTCAAACTATTCGCAAAAAGCTGAGAACATTGTCAAATCAGAAACATAACGATCCAAATAATGCAGAGATCCGTCTTCTTTACTGCGAAACACTAAAACAATACAAACACACACTCAGAACCAAAAAAGCACAATACACCCAAAAACAACTGACAATAATCGAGAAGTCCGTGAACACAAACCAATTTTGGGATAATTGGAACAATCTGAAAAAAACTGATCATGAAGAATTACCAATACAAAATGGAGAAATATGGGAAAGTCATTTCCAAACATTGTTTAATAAAGTACAAACAGACACAAACTGTAAGCAAAACCAAACAATCAACCAATTAGAAAAACTAGAATTAACAATCAAAGATAGCCAAAACCCATTAGATTTCCCAATAACTGATAAAGAACTTACAGAAAAAATCAAAAACCTCCAACTCAAAAAAGCATCAGGACCTGATGGGATATTAAATGAAATGATAAAACACACAAGCAGCAAGCTCCAATTAGCCGTTCTAAAACTATTCAATGTGATCCTGAGTGTAGGTTACTTCCCCGACATCTGGAATCAAGGCTTGATAACACCAATCTTTAAAAAACGGAGATAAATTTGATCCTAACAACTACAGAGGAATCTGTGTGAGCAGCAACCTGGGAAAGTTATTCTGTAGCATAATAAACACTCGACTATTAGACTTCATCACCACACACAATGTACTGAGCAGAAGTCAAATCGGATTCTTACCAAATTACCGTACATCTGATCACATCTATACACTACATACTCTAATTGAAAAACACGTTAACCAAGATAAAGGTAAAATATATGCATGCTTTATTGACTTTAAAAAAGCTTTTGACTCAATTTGGCACCAAGGACTATTCTACAAACTTATTGAAAGTGGAATAGGAGGTAAAACCTATGACCTCATCAAATCAATGTACACTGAAAGTAAATGTGGCGTAAAAATCAACACCAAACGTACAAGGTATCTCTCCCAGGAGCGTGGAGTGAGACAGGGCTGCTGCTTAAGCCCAACATTATTTAACATCTATATAAATGAACTGGCGCTCAGTCTGGAGCGATCTGCAGCTCCTGGCCTCACTCTACACGACTCAGAGATCAAATGCCTGCTGTATGCAGATGATCTGGTTCTGCTGTCTCCCACTCAACATGGTCTACAGCAGAACCTGGACCTTCTGGAGCAATACTGCCAGACCTGGGCCCTGACAGTCAACCTGAAGAAAACCAACATTATGATCTTTCAGAAGAGATCCAGATCCCAAGGAACACAACACACATTTTCATTAGGCACGAACCAGATGGCACACACATCACACTACAACTACCTGGGTTTGAAAATCACATCCACTGGAAACTTTAATCATGCTGTGAATGAACTGAGAGATAAAGCACGCAGGGCCTTCTACGCCATAAAACGGCAATGTCCTATAGAAATCCCTATTAGAATTTGGCTGAAAATATTAGAATCAGTAATTGAGCCCATTGCACTATATGGCAGTGAGGTGTGGGGTCCGCTGACAAACCCAAGTCAAGATCTCACTAAATGGGAAAAACACCCGATTGAGACCCTGCATGCAGAACTCTGTAAAAATATACTACACGTGCACCGGCACACAACAAATAACGCATGCAGGGCAGAATTAGGCAAATATCCTCTAATCATAAAGATACAAAAAAGGGCTATTAAATTCTGGAAACATCTGAAGCTCAGTGACCCCCAATCATACCATTATAAAGCCCTGCAATACCAAGAGATGAGCAAAGAAAGCAAGCCCTTCCTCCATCTGATCCAGAGCTTCAGTCCTGATGCTTCACTAACATCTACTGATGCTCTGACTCACAACATCAGAACCAATCAGATCACTGCACAAATCAAACAGAGTTACATCACTCATTGGCAAACCCAAACTCAACAACAGAGTAAAATGCAATGCTATCTGTCCCTAAAGAGAGAGTACAGTATGGCAGAGTACCTGTACACAGTGTCAGATAAGAAACTGAGAAGCACGTTGACCAGATACAGACTCAGCGGACACAAGCTGATGATAGAGACGGGCAGACACAGACAAACATGGCTGCCCCCCGAGCAGAGATTGTGTTCACACTGTGATCTGAATCAGACGGAAACAGAACTGCACTTCCTAACAGAATGCTCCAAATACACAGATATACGGACAGTGTTCTACAACAAAATACAGCAGATCCATCCCACATTTAAAACTCTTCCAGACCAGGAGAAACTAGCGTATCTGCTCGGAGAACACAAGACCTGCTGTGTGTTTGCTGCTCAATATGTGTCTCTCTGTCACCACAGAAGAGAAGACACTCCACCTGCCCTGAGCTGATGCTCCCAGCACATGTCCATTATATTATGCCATATTACTTAAATGTATATTTTGCCTCTGTATATCTTATACTTTATCTATTTAATTTTATTTTTAACACATACTTACACTAGCCATTTATTTTGCATTACATGCTTAACACTTTTTTAAATATTTGTATTTTATTATTATTTTTCTTTCTGTTAATTTCAAATGTGCACTATTTGTGAGCAGCCCAGCTGCAATTGCTTTGGCAATACAAATGTATAGCTTTTGTCATGCCAATAAAGCACACTTAAATTGAAAATTGAAAATTGAGAGAGAGAGAGAGAGATGCAGAGCAGGGCGACAGAGTAACAGTATTAAGAACCGTTGCTTTAATGATTTTGAAACTTGAGAATCCATTAGAATCGTTAGAAGACAGAATCGCGATTCATATGAATAGATTTTTACATGCATCCCTAGTTTTCTCTTCCTCTTCTCTAAAGCAGCACATGGCTCCGCCCCCTTTGCTGCGTGTTCCCGGGGGCGGGGTTTATCTGGGTCTGTGACGTATCAGACCCGGGAAGTAACTCGTTGTAGTCCCTTACCTGTCGTTTTTGTAGGCATTAAACTGCCAGAATTTTAAAAGACAATATCTCCGTTTGCATTGAACTTTCAGCGCTGCAACTCTGCAGATATTGTTTATGCTCAAACAGCAACATTACACACTAACTAATGTTAAAAAAGTGAAATCGCAATCAACCACCCCTTTAAACATCATGACTTTAATTCCACCAACCCTTAACTTTTTGTGAAAATACATTCATTATTATACGTTTAAGCACTTTGTTACTGAATTAAATGTTATTTCGTTCAATAAAGCATGTAAAACATAAACTAAAGTTGCAAATCTTCTGATCGTACGTGTCTTTTTGTAGATTGTTTAGAGATAGTATAAATACATTACAAGATATAAATACAACTACATTTAATTGGTGGATTAGAGCAACCTTGATGTAACCTGACATTTAAATGCATTATTATTATTTTAAATATCTTAATAAAGCAATAAGCCCCAAAAAGCGTGGTTTACAGTGAATTTATAACAGCTAAGGGGCGTAGCTATTATAAATTCACTGTAAACCACGGCTTCACGGGGATCATTACTTTTATAAAACAGTTATTCCGTATACGTAATAAGATTTCACAAAATAAAACAGAGCAAAGAAAGTGTAATGATATTAATAAGAGCATTATTCTTCCGCCAAACAATTGCTGCGTCCCAATTCGCATACTATCCGTCCTAAATAGTATTTGAAAATAGAATTAGTATGTCCCAAATCATAGTATGTTTAAAAAAGTATGCCAAAGATTCCCGGATGGTCTACTACTTCCGGTTAGAATTCGAAGTGCAGATCGATGCACACTCTAACGGCTAATATTGCCCACAACACATTGCGCGGTGGACGGGGATTCGATTAGAACTACAAACACGCATAAAAAGTGTTTAAAAACTACAAACATGGCGGATATGCGCGACCAACAGACAGGTAGAGAAAGGGATTTGAGTGATAAATAATCAATGTCTAACAGGATGAAAAAATATTTATTTAATGTTATCCACGTTATATTTCATCTGCAGCAACACTGTGAACTTTTATAATGATACGTTTAGTCATTAACTTTGAAATGCATCATTATGCAACACATGAGCAGAGTTCTCGGCATGAAAGACCTGCGATCTGCTTCTTTATTTCTCTCCAATACGGTAGGAAATCAAATTAAACGAAATGTGGATGATGTTAACTGTGATACGATGATTAACAGGACAGTTTAAACAGTGACAGAATGCTCGTAACTAAGCAACAGAGCGTCCGTTAAAGAAGCAGCTATGACGAAATAGTATGTCCCAAAGCGTGCCTACTATTCTGCTACATACTCAAAAGTATGTACTTTTTCTTCACAAAAAGAGTATTACTTTTAGGGCATAGTATAAGTAGGCGAATTGGGACGCAGCAAATATAGTTCCTCAGAAACGGTTGCCAAGCAACGCACAAATGTAAACAAAGATATATGATTGTAAAATAATTTATTTTTAACAGCTTCGACTTTAACTCAACGTTCATAATCAAGAATTTAAACCGTTTTATAATATCTTAACATGTAAATAAAACCACTCGGATCATGCTCTCCTCCTCAGAGACTCGTAAAGAATCTATGAACGTTCATCAATGATAATTATCCGTGAATAAATCACAAACTATCACCCGATTCACGCTCAGAGAAGAGCACTATCACTCATCATCGTGGTTTGGAAAACGCAACACTTTCGAAACACATCTCCTAGTTAGAAACTATAGAAATGATCCCTGAAAGTATAGTCTTACCTTCACAGCGCGCGCGGCGGGAAGCGCGTCAAAGGCGCGCGGAGGCTCAGCGACGGTAGAGCGCGATGACGTCACCGCGGCGACTTCCAACCGGTGAGTAAAACAACGCGCCAAACTCCTCGCTTTAAGAGGGTATATCGCTATAAAAGAGCATGGTTTATACTTAAAGACCACACACATTCAATGTATAATGATGTAAATGGATTTATTTCATAAAGTCCACAAAGTTAAACGTGACTTCAGTATTGTCTGATGAAGCAGCGGTGACTAAAACATCATGAATTTAATTCCACCAACCCTTAACTTTTTGTGACAATACATTCATTATTATACGTTTAAGCACTTTGTTACTGAATTAAATGTTATTTCGTTCAATTAAGCATGTAAAACATAAACTAAAATTGCAAATAATGCCATTACCCACAATCCTCCTCGGTGTCACCCTTCCTTTTCGTGGTGAGCAGGCTATATATATTTGACATGTGTGTTAAACCAAGTACGTTAAGGTTAATACAGCTACGTTTGAAAATTGTAATGCATAATATTATTATATCTGAATTGTAGAGCAGACTACATATAAATGTTTTGTGCATATAGTGGTGCTTCAGATAAATATGTCCTGTCATGCAACTCGACTTCAAGCATCGTTCCGGGTAGAAATCAACCTGCAGTTACATATCTCAACCACCAGGTGTTTAGTCTACTGTATTATCTCTATAGAGAAGAGTCAGGGAGGTGGACTACATTTAGAATAGCATACACATTCTAAACGTACTACTACTACGGTTTCTAACATATGACAGAAACAGTAAGAATATGCTAGTAGTCAAATAATAAAATTCACAACGGGATTCACAACGTCATTTAGAATATAAATATAAAATATATATATATATAATTTATTTAGGCTATTTACAGCCTTGGATATTCAGGGATCAGAATCTAAATGTGAGCTAAAATTTATTTATTTATGTATTTATGGCCTTGGATATCCGGATCAAAATATAAATGTGATCTAAAATGTATTTCTTTCTTTCTTTTTCTTTCTTTCTTTCTTTCTTTCTTTCTTTCTTTCTTTCTTTCTTTCTTTCTTTCTTCATTTATGGCTTTGGATATCCAGGGATCAGAATCTAAATGTGATTTAAAATTATTATTATTTTATTTTAATTTTTTTATGTATGTATGGCCTTGGATATCCAGGGATCAAAATATAAATGTGATCTAAAATGTATTTCTTTCTTTCTTTTTTTTTTCTTTCTTTCTTTCTTTATTAACTTATGGCTTTGGATGTCCAGAGATCAGAACCTAAATGTGATCTGATTTAATCTTTGAATAAATACAGATGGGCAACAACACTTCATCTCCGCTGACCCTCAACACTGGTGTTTCCTCAGGGCTGTGTTCTCAGCCCACTCCTGTACTCCCTGTACACACACGACTGTGCAGCCACACACAGCTCCAACGTCATCGTCAAATTTGCCGATGACACAACGGTGATAGGCCTGATCACTGACAACGATGAGACGGCCTACAGAGCGGAGGTGAGTACCCTGACTAAATGGTGTCAGGAGAACCACCTCTCACTCAACATCGACAAGACCAAGGAGCTGGTGGTGGATTTCAGGAGACAGAGCAGAGAACACACACCCATCTCCATCGACAAGACACCATCGACAAGACACCTATGGAGCGGGTAAAGAGCTTTAAGTTCCTCGGTGTTCACATCACCGAGGATCTCACATGGTCCACTCACACAGATGCAGTGCTGAAGAAAACACATCAGCGCCTCTTCTTCCTGAGACGGCTGAGGAAGTTTGGAATGAGCCCCAGCATCCTCAGATCCTTCTACACCTGCACTGTGGAGCGCATCCTGACCGGCTGCATCACCGCCTGGTTTGGAAACAGCACCGCTGGCAACCGCAAAGCTCTGCAAAGGGTTGTGCGAACTGCCCGCCACATTGTTGGAGGTGAGCTTCCCTCCCTCCAGGACATCTACACCAGGCGGTGTATAAGGAAAGCCCGGAGGATCATCAATGACTCCAGCCACCCGTCCCACAGACTGTTCTCTCTGCTGCCCTCAGGAAGACGTCTCCGCAGCATCCGATCCCGCACTAGCCGACTGAGGGATAGCTTTTTCCCTCAGGCTATCAGGCTAATGAACAGTCAGAACTAATACACCCTACAGCACACTCCCACTTTACGGTATGCCACGCACTGCACTTTAACTCCACAGTTCAAACTGGACTACACGTACACACTGCACTAATACAACAATCTATCTGCTACCACTGGATACCATCCAATGCACATACATGACATTTGCGTATCCAGCTTATGTACAATCTACTGCACCGTTGCACATTACTGTGTATGTATATATGTGTACATAATGTAGAATGTGTACATACGGTGTATAATGTGTATTGATAACTGTAAGTATGTCTAACAGTACACTGTGTGTACTGAGTATATGTATGTGTATATTGCACATTGTCATCTGTATAAGTATGTAATGGTATTATGTCTATATTTTAATTGTTTCTGCACTGTCTGGAGCACGCTCTCAAGAATTTCACTCATCAAGGCACATGTGCTGTGATCATGTGACAATAAACGTGATTTGATTTGATTTGATCGTGCTTGTATGATGATAGTTATTATGATCTGGGATTTGAGGAGTTATGAGTCACTTATGAGAATATATGATGGATATATGAATTCCTTATGAATTGCAGCAGACTTTTTACACGGATTAAACGATTAAGCAGGTAAACGATACTTATATTGGAGGCAGCATCTCTCTCTCTCTCTCTCTCTGTCTCTCTCTCTCTCTCTCTCAAATTCAAATTAACTTTATTGGCATGACTTGCACAGTATTGCCAAAGCATTGTCCATTACATCAATAAGGAACAAACAATTATATAATACATAGAACAAGAAGTAAATATGTACATGTATACTTTCTTTCTTTTTTTTCACAAACAAGAAAAATATTTAAGACATTGTTAAAAAAAAAGAAAAACCTAAGAAAAACCTTTGTACAACATGTAAGAAGTGATCTTGCTTCAGGTTTGTCCACTGGCTGACAGTCTTAGTTTGTGACAGGCTGATACACATCTTGCTGCTGTTGTGATCATTTTGGAATTTTCCCCTAAAATGTGACTTAATTTTTCTGCATTTGGTAATGCCATAAAATTTGGTTTAATTTGTTGGAATCTGGGGAAATATGCAGCTCTAATGTTGTGATAGTAATCACAGTGCAGTAAGAAATGTTCCTCTGTTTCCAGCTCTTTCTGTGAGCACAGTGAACTCTCTCTCTCTCTCTCTCTCTCTCTCTCTCTCTCTCTCTCTCTCTCTCTCTCTCTCTCTCTCTCTCTCTCTCTCTCTCTCTCTCTCTCTCTGTCTCTCTCTCTCTCTCTCTCTCTCTCTATTTGTCATGAGAATGAGCATCGACCCAGTCAGTCAGTCAGTCTCTGTCTGTCGTCGTCTGGAGAAATACTCAAGACCTCATACTTCTTTCTTTGCATGGTCTGGTCCGCCAGAAATGGAGCTCCTAAACTCTCTTTGAACAATAACAGTCTTTCAAAAGAGAATCTTTACCATTTCTTCATTGAATCGCCAATATATTCAGACTCAGGAATGTAATAGTCGGGTGGGATCTGTGAACTACATCAAGGACTGATTTATTAATAACGACGAAACCGTTTGTTATAAGTATGACGCATAAATAATGTTTAATAACTGCTCGGATGGAAGATCTTTTCAGTCTTTCTCTAATAACTTGGAGGATTTTGATTCTATACGGAGTGTGCTTCTTTACAGGTTCGTAGGATGTGTTTTTTGTGTGTTGTTTGTTTGATGCTTTTCTCAGCGACAGTTTTTCCTCGCATGCCGGAGGGGATTTAAAGAGCTTGTGCGGGTTCTGGGGGACACTTGAGTGCAGACACATTTACATATTTTTAAAATGAGTTTTAAACCGAACTTTCTATCAATATGACAAAATCGCTAATTTATTTAGAAGCGTTCGCTGTCATTAAACGTCTTATTTATATTAAAACGAAGCTTTCGTAATATTTACTACTCCATTATTGTGATATTTGTTTTTTAATTATGTTTATTAAAACACTATTAAATGATTCTGAAGTCGCCGGGCGATTTTGTTGTTGTCGTTTCTAATACTGCGTAACTTAGCGTAACTACCTTCCACGCTGTTCAACAAAAGCTTCCGTGTTGCTATAGAAACGACTCGATTCTACCAATCGCTGGTTGAGAAACGCGTCACGTGGCCGTTGAACGAGACCCGTATGCGGATAACATGGCAAGACGCTGCTGCGTTTCACAAGAAGAATGCTCCTCTTGAAACAGATCTAAATGGACAGTTTATTGAGTATAAAAATGCGCTAATGGCTTCTAGACAATTTAAAGATGAAACCGAGACGGATTTTGAGTCCGACATACGCGAAAATAAGGAGGACGAAGGAGGGAGCGAAACTGATTCTGATGCATCAAGTTACAGTTACTCAGATTACTCCGAGTAAGAGCATAAACAAATTCAAAAACTGTAATTATTAATAACTGGATTGCTAATTAGATATCTAGCATTTTGCATGCTTCACTATAAATCTTTCTTTTTGTTATTTACATCGTGAATGCATTCTTTTGCAGTATGTATGTAAACAAATTAGACCTGTAGCCTATATAATGGTGTTAGCTTTTGTTTTATTATTATTTAAGTGTATTAAAATAGCCAAATCTATTATAACTAGTTTGAGTTCAAAACTCTTCATATTTTGGTTGAGTGGTCTCTTCTGACCCACATTTAGAAAGAGGCTCATGAAAAGGGAAAATAGACTTTGTCCATTCTTTGCCCTCTCTCATTTTTAAGGGGATTTTCTGTTTCCAATTTGGAAAGTCAGCCATCATAAATAATTATATGCTATTCACCATCTTTAGTGAATTTATGGACGTGGTTGCCAAGAGCTAACCACCAAAGTAGTGTGGCTTAATTTAGAAATGGGGAAGAAAACATAATGTCTGGCTGAATATTGAGTTGAGTTGTTCTGGAATGAAGGAGAGGATTCGGGTTCAAAGCTTTAGGATGTGTGGCTTTCCCTGCAGCATTCTGACTCATTGCTTATGTAGCGTTTCGTTTGTGTTTCAAGACACTTATATCATGTATTGCTTCATTACTGGTGCTGAAATGTAGTCTGTTGCAAAAAGTGAGAGACTGCAATATTTTCACACGCATAGAAAACAACAAATGTCTTCTTTTGCAGAATATTGTGTTTGTGAGTGAGTAGTTGATCATTTATACTTCATCTTAAACTATTTTAAATAACATTTTTCATTTTTTAGTATAATTATATGTCTACATGCAGTTTGCACTTTTATCATTTGAGAAACTACATGGAGTATTAATTTTAAAATGAATTTGTCACATTTGTAAAGCCTCCAAAGTAAATAACAATCAGTTGTCTGAGTCTAATATATGCTTTTATCTAAGTTTGAACCTTAAAATTACGATAATTGTGAATAGTTAATGTCCAGTGTTGTTATTGTTAACTAAAACTAAAATAATAAAAAATGCAACTAACTAATAAAACTATAAAAAAATAAGATTAAGATTATGTACTAAAATTACTAAAAGCAAAATAATAGAAATTAAGCTAAATAGGAATATTTGGAAAAATAAAAATGACTAAAGAACATTAAATTACTAAAACTTTAAATGATAACTGAAAATATAAAATAAAAGTTTATTCAAAATGTTAATAAATAATACACAAAAAATGGCTTTAAAACCGTTTTCACCCAGAAATTGCTAGTAAATTTCACAACTAATTATAAAGAAACTGCAAGTAACACATTTAATTAAACATGTAATTTTGAATTAGAAAGATTGACATAGTGTTTTCTTATACAACATACTCCAATAATCTTTGTTTTATTTACAACTTTGAAAAATAATTTTTACAGTGTATGTAAATAATACCAAAATAAAACCTGCGGCCGATTTCTACTTTATGAAGTTGATTGAATTGGTTTAGTTAGTTCTGATTTATTCACATAGCTGTTGCAATGGATAGATTTTAGGAAAAGAAGCTGGGCTGACTCAGAAAAGTTAGTTCTGAGAATAATGACAGTCAGAAATTTTAATTGTTCATCCAAGTACTCTTTTGAGGCTACTGTATTCTGGATTTCATCACTTGCTCTAATGTACTCTTTGTTTTGTGTCACAGTGACCTGGAGCCGGAATGGCTGGATGACGTCCAGAAGAACGGTGAACTCTTCTATCTGGAGCTGAGTGAGGGAGAGGAAGAAGCTCTGCTGGCCCAGGTCTCTTCCGGTCACTCCGCTGCCACCAATCACGTCCGCTTCAGCGAAAAGGAGGCGGAGATCATCACAGACAATGGCAAAAAGCAAGCGGCCTCCAGCAACAAAACCGAAGCAAAACTCAAGAAGTTCACCAAGATCCTGAGGCGAAAGCGGCGACCATCTCAAAGGAAAGCCGCTGATGGAAAAGACGCAGGGTCTTCCCAGCGTCCCACCTCCATCTTGAAGAATCAAGCGGGCCAGCGGACTGGAGTCGTGGTCCAGCAGCAGCGTCTGAAGGACGTGTGCGTGTATCTGAACCCCAAACGTCTCGGCGGTTCCTCGCCTCCATCTCCTGAGAGAGGCGGTTTGTTAGAGGCCTTGCTGGGTGTCGTCCACCGTCCAGGAGGAAATGCAGGGAAAAAAGGGGGAAAACTCATCATCCATGGTCTGGTCCCTCACAGTCCCGCTAGCAAGTGTGCGGAAATTCTTATTGGTAAGCGCAGCTAGACAAGGAGTGGGTCAGTTAGGAAAATGTACTAGTATTTTTACTTACAGACTTGCACTATAGTTCAAAAGTTCAGTACGATTTTTGAAACTTTGAATCAATTGAACCAATTGCTTCGCAAAATGATTCACTGCTTCAAAGCGCTCGAAACACTTGATGCCTGCTGGTCAAAGCTGTTTAAATCCAGGCCAAACATGCATAAACACATGCAAATATTTTATTGAAAGTGTAATCTATTAAATGCAATTAGCAAATCATCAAGTACCATTAAATATGAAGTGTCTGTTTAACATGTGTTCTTTTATTAATTTGCAAGGCTTGTTTTATAGAGGGCTTGGCTAAACAGGCCAATAAGAACCTATTAGCTATTACTTTTCCTTTTTATTATACCAATGTGTCATTAAAATGTCTACAAATTTATAAAACTAGTCCAAGATTAGCAATTTGCTTCACTGGTTTTATGATACAAGGGCTGTTGCCAGAGTCTATGTTGTCAGTAACCTTGTTGCCTGTTATTAAGGATAAGGCTGGCAAGGTAGGTAGTTTGAGTAACTATGTAACTATAGACCAATTGCTTTAGCGAGTGTTGTGTCAAAGGTTTTGGAAAGAATCATATTAGATCGATTAGGTGTTTATCTTGATACCACAGATAATCAGTTCGGTTTTAAGGCTCACCATAGTACTGATTTGTGTATATATGCTCTGAAGGAAGTAGTAGAACTGTATAAAAAACAAAATTCCACTGTTATAATCGGCTTTATTGATGCTTCTAAAGCTTTAGATAGAGTTAATCATCAAAAGTTGTTCAGTAAACTAAGACAAAGGGGCATACCTAATAGTATATTAAGAATTTTGACATTTTGGTACACAAATCAAAGTATGCAGATAAAGTGGGGCAACTGTGTCTCAGATTCATTTAGAGTAAGTAATGGAGTGCGCCAAGGAGGTTTACTTTCACCAGCTCTTTTTAATGTCTATATGAATGAATTGTCAGAAGAACCAAGTGACTGTAGGACTGGATGTATGCTTGGTAATACCACAGTCAATCACTATATGTATGCTGATGATCTAGTTGTTTTTTCCCCAAGTAGTGCTGGTTTTCAACAGTTGCTTAATATATGTTCTGATTATGGGATTAGATATGATGTGCAATACAATACAAAAAAGAGTGTTGCCATGATATGTAGAACCAAAGACCATAGAGATTTGAATTTCCCAGATTTTTATTTATCAGGGCAAGTTTTAAATGTATGTACTACTGCAAAATATTTAGGTCATATCATTAACAATGAAATGAGTGATGATGATGGTATGTATAGGCAACGTTGTAAGTTATATGCTCAAGCAAATATGTTGGTGAGAATATGTGTTCAGATCAGGCAAAGATAAACCTTTTTAGATCATATTGTACTTCGTTTTATACTGCTCCCTTGTGGGTTAAGTTTAAGAAAGAGAGCCTATGTAAGCTTCAGGTTGCATACAATGACTGTATGAGGATCCTGCTGAAAAAAACAAGATGGTGCAGTGCAAGTGATTTTTTCTGTAAAGCAAGAGTACAATAATTCCATGCTTTAATGAGAAATTTGATGTATAAATTTATTTGTCGGCTGGACAATTTGCATAATAATATATTATAATGTTGTTGACAAATCCTAGGCTTACTGAAGTGCGATATCAGTCCTCTATGAGGAAGTATTGGCAATTGGCATAACTGTCTTTTTTAATGTGTACTGTTTTGGTTTGTATTGTCTGTTTCTTGCTAATGGACCTTGAGTCTGGAAATAAAGTTGAATGAATGAATTAGTTAAAAACCATAGACACTGGTTCATGGGTTCACTGTGATCAGCCTTACTGGTGAGCCATTGAAGCTTTGAAACATTACGAAACAGTTATGACATAACAAAGCCCTGTTTACAGAAATCATGTGATTTTTGGCATTTTATATGCACTCTGAACCACTGGTTCGAAACAAATGATTCACAGAGGTTTCAAAGCTTCACAAAGCCCTGTTTTGAAAGCATACATCACTAGTTTTTCAGTTTTAGCGCCCCCTATTGACAGAATTGGACGAAATTTGGTGTGTGTCCTCAAAATGTCCTGCTGTCAGCATGTTTCAAGTTTCGTTATGTTTGGACATTGCGTTTAGCAGATACGTACCAATTTGTATGGGTGTCTCTCAGATCAATTAATTAACTTATTAGAGAACGCAATGTTGCTTATTGGAAGCAACTTGCTTTCATTCAAAACACTTGTAGTTACCTACAAAAATATATATTTTTTTAATCTGTTAAGTCAAATTACATGTTAAGTCAAGTTACAGCTTGGTGTTGTGGTTGGTTTTACTCATATTCTCTCTCACTGTTAAACACTCTAGTTTTATGTCCCTAGCACATTTGGTAATGAAATCATACAATTGGAAGATGTTTTTTTCAATTGCACTGTATATTTACTGTGAATGTTTTTCTGTTGATGTCCTAAAGCGACATTCAAGGGGAACCCGCAGTCATTTTCTACCCGAGACAGACCAAAGAAATTCCAAACGGGTTACACCACTCCGAAAACTCTTTCCCCAGCAGCTTTTTACGATTGTTTCTCAAACGCCCATCCATACTAAAGCAATTAGACCGTTTATCTGAAATAACTGAGGGAAATCTTTGCATGAGTGTGCAAATCTATCGAAGGCAGGTGGAGGTGCTGTTTGATGTGCATTTGTTTTTATCTTGTGATAGAGATACAATTTACCTAAGCTGTTTGCACATGTTATTTTTTCATGTTTTCTGTAGGTGATGCCCTGGTTGCTGTGGACGATGTGGATGTTACTTCAGAAAACATTGAGAGGGTTTTGTCATGTATACCGGGCCCCACACAGGTAAGTGCGAGTTTTTGTGTCTTTTCATTGCAAATGAGCATTTTTCTAAGTCTAAATGCTTGAAACATTGAAACAATGAGCCAAAGTCTTTTTGAAGTTTGAACAATGAAAATGAACAAATGTATGGCTCAGAATGTTTATTTGGCTCTGTAGTCATTTGCAACAGTCAAATAGTTTAACCCTGAGGTAAATATAAGGATGAAAGCTGAGCAAAATCTTAAATCTCAGATGCTTTTCACCACTTGTAAGACAAACGCTCAGTTTTCCTGCCCGCAGACCTCCCGTAAACTCACAAACGCTGAGGGCACATCAGGTCAACTCTGCGTTTTGGGAGCTGAGGTCTGTTTTTAAGGGATTAATTTGACTTAATTGGCTTGAAATGAGAGTTTTTTTTTTAAACAAAACATAATCGTTTCAGATGAGCACTTTCTAAAAGTGGTTTTGGTTTCTGGTCTGTGCCTCTCTGGCTTGCGAGTAAGCACTCGGCCTGACTGATTTGATTCTTTTCCTGAAAACCCTCCAGACTAACAGTATTTTTTACATTAACAAATGATTCTGCAAATTGTTAAGAGTTAAACCTAATTTGGTTAAATGTGTTTGCTGAAATATTGGCGGTAATCTTGTCATAAACAAGACAAATGGACTGTCGATGTGCATTAAGCTTTGATAGTTTCCTCATGTCGTAAGCTGCCACTGATCTCTTTGGGTTGGTGAGGCTGTTGCTTGTTGCAAAATGTAACATTTTGCCGTTTTCAGCTGCATTTTCCATTTATGGCAAAATAGTGATTGATTTCGACCCAAAACACTTCATCTAAACCCCAAACCCAGAAGCTGTGTGAAGTCTCAATGCACATTGCAAATGAGCTCTAAACTCAGCTCAACTGGTGTTTGAAAATAAAAGCATATAAACTTAAAACAGTTGCAAAAAACATATTTTTTTATTTCAGAAATGCACGTTTAAAACATTAGTGATCTGAACCCCAACTGTTAAACTTTGGCACACAATGTGTCCCACACTATTCATGCAGTCATGAATGAGAGATGAGCTGTTACATCTCTAATCGATCAGTTTTAAGATTTTTTTCTTACATTAATGGAGAGACTTGAGCCATATAGAGATCAGAACTTGTAAACAACCACTTATGTTTCCAGACCTTCATTCAGCAAGGTTGCATTCAATTGATCAAAAGTGACAGTAAAGACATTTATGATGTGACAAAAGATTTCATTTTCAAATAAATGCTGTTCTTTTGAACTTTATATTCATCAGAGTATCCTGATGAAAAAGTTTTCCACAAAAAATATGAAGCAGCAAAATGGTTTTCAACATTGATGATAATCATAAATGTTTCTTGAGCAGCAAATCAGCATATTAGAATGATTTCTGAAGGATCATGTGACACTGAAGACTGGAGTAATGATGCTGAAAATTCAGCGCTGCATCACAAGAATAAATTACATTTTAAAATATTCTAAAAATAGAAAGCAGTTATTATAAATTTTAATAATATTTCATAATACTGTTTTTACTGTATGTTTGATCAAATAAATGCAGCCTTGGTGAACGGAAAAGACTGCTTTTTAACTTGTTTGAAACAGATCCATTGCAGAAAGTCAGCATACACTCCTGTGAAAACAAGTCTTAACACCTTATGTAGTGTTTCTAGGCTTTTTAGATTTTTTGTTATTTTTACTCAACAGAGAGTCCAAAAAGCTTAATTAAGAAGTCCTTTTTTTGCAGTGCACTCTTAAAAATAAAGGTTCCAAAATGGGTTTTTCAAAGTGATTCCATAGAAAAATAATTTTGGCTCTGCAAAGAACCTTTGAAAAGTTCTTAAAAGAGCCATTTTTCTTCAAGTGAAGAACATTTAAAAAATCTAAAGAACCCTTTTCCACTATAAAGAACCTTTGCATTGGAAAGCTTGTTAAAAGTTCTTCATGGAACCATAGATGCCAATAAAACCCCTTTATTGTTAAATGTGGGGATGAGTTTCTCACAAGCAAGCATCACTCACAGAAGATGATGAGTTCAGTCAAACGCTGACGTCTGCAGCCGTGTTTTTCTGAAACTGTAGCTAGACGCCGCTTCTTTCTGAGAATGCTTTCCAGTTGATCACTTCTCAAGCTGGTTTTGTTCACTCAGTTGCCTGAAAGAGGACGGAATGTCAAAATTACAGAGTTGAGTCGCCCGGCAGCGACGGCGGTTACGGTAACGCTTGTTTTTGTAAGCCACCGGAAAAGAGCCATTATCCTGCGGAGAGGAGAGAGGGGAAAGTGATTAAAGGACGAGAACCGATAGCAAATTACACTGTAGGACAAAAAAGGACAGGCGAGACTATTATGATATTAGGGTAGAGGAACTGTGCTCTTGTGAGGTTTCAAAAGGCTTGCCAAGATTTTAAAATGAGCTTCGCCTCGGCTGGTGAAATTATGAGGTAAGAGTTGCTTGATCGTTGACTTTCAATGTTAAGACCGACCTGAAGAGTTACTAAACCACAGGAACAAAACCATCATGTCCACTGACAGCAGCCTTTCTTTGAACACTGACACCAACACAGGGTCAGACTGTGTGCTTTTTAAAAAAAGAAATTATAAAGAAAGTAATGGTTTTATTCAATAAGGATGCATTAAATTGATCAAAAGAGACATTCATAATGTTGTAAATGATTTCTATTTCAAATAAATACTGTTGTTTTGAACTTTCTATTCATCAAAGAATCCTGAAGAAACAGTTTTCGCAAAATATGAAGCAGCACAAATGTTTTCAACATTGATATTAGAATGATTTCTGAAGATCATGTGACACTGAAGACTGCAGTAATGATGCTGAAAATTCAGCTTTGATCACAGGAATAAATTACATTTTTAAAATACATAGAAAACAGTTATTTTAAATTGTAATAATATTTCACAATTTTTATAATTATTACAGTTTTTACTGTACACCAAAATTTAAATTTACTTTAACTTAAAACATTCATAATCAAACTGGCTCTACAAGTTATTTTAACTTAAATTATATTAAAATAACTTAAAAAATCAAGGTGAATGTTGTTTAAATTAATAAATGAAGTTGAAATTGCATTTACATTTATTCATTTAGCAGACGCTTTTATCCAAAGCGACTTACAATTGGTTAAAATAATCTGATGAATTAAAGTAATGGAAAAATATGAAAAAAACTGACTTTATATGTATTTTTGATCAATTTAATTCAGCTTTGCCATCACATGAATACATTATATTTTAAAATATATTCAAATAGAAAATTTGAATTGAAATTTTAAATTGTACAAATGTTAAATTGAAAAACTTTAAATTGTTTGGTCAAATAAATGCATCTCTGGTAAGCAGAAGAGACTGTAATGTCTTTCAAAAACATTACAAAATCAGTAGTGCAAGTATCATGAAATACTGTGTTTTTTTTGAAGCAACATATAAATCAAAAATCATACTTGTATAATAATAGCTTCAACCCTAATCTATGAAGACATATCTACATTTGCGTGTATTCATGTAGCAGACGCTTGTATCCGGAGCGACTTGCGGATGAGGTGTGTGATGTGAATGTGAGGTCGGTGTGGAAGCTGCTCTAATAACAGGCTGCTGTGGTTTTCCTGCCCGCTGTCCTCCAGCTGTTTGCGGTCAGCAGACACTCATGCACGCTCGGCTCTGGATGTTAAACAGCTGCGTGGGAGTGAATACACCGCTTTCTGTGAGCTGCTGCTCTTCTTGATCTCTGAGTGCACGGCTTTAATGATCTGCACAATCTTAGAAAGCTACGGTTTGTTTTTAGCAGCAATATGTGGCTGACTTTGGAGCAGCATGTTTACCTTGAATATTAAATCTTATGTGTGAGTTGAATGCTTCGGGTCTTCTGCTCACCAAGAATGCATTTATTTGATGAAAAATACAGTAAAAACTGTAATATTGTGAAATATTGTTACGATTTAAAATAAAATTGGTTTCTGTTTTAATATATTTTAAAATGTAATTTATTCCTGTGATGCAAAGCTGAAATTTCAGCATCATTACTCCAGTCTTCAGTGTCACATGATCCTTCAGAAATCATTCTAATATACTGATCTGCTTTTCTGATTATTATCAATGTTGAAAACAGTTGTGCTGCTTCATCATTTTGTGGAAACTGATTTCAAAAGAACAGCGTTTATTTGAAATAGAAATCTTTTGTAACATTACAAATGCCACTTTCAAAGTAATTTTGCATGTGGGAAATCAGACACAAAGAGATCAGATGTGGAGGAATGACACGGTATTACTGCAAAAACTGTTTCTGTTTGAAACAACATGTGAGTCTGTTTTTACTCAACCACATCTCTTTACTCCGTCATCATTCAGCCTTTCTGAGGTTATTTCCTTAAGTTAAGCTTGATGTCAGGCTGTTGCACCAAAAATATAAGTTATACTTATTTATGCCAAGTAATACAACCCTGGCAATAACAACCATTATTATACTGCTGTGCTCAATTATGCTCCATTATTTTAAGTTTAATTTTGCTTGACCTTGGTGCAAAGGAAAAAGTTGTTGGCGAGTGTGTAAAATAAATTTGAGGATCTCAAAGAACCATCATTTCTTGTCGGCTTTCCAGTGTTCATGCTGAAATGAACAATTTCTCACACTGTAAGAAAATAAATTCTAGAAAAAGAGATGTTTTGGTCATTTTTGGTAATACTGGTAGTTTTCTGCCAGGATATTATCCATTAGTTTTACAAACATTTTTATACATGTATTTATCCCCTTCATTTATGTAATACAGTAAAATTATAATGAATTAAATATTAATATTGTTATAAAATATTCTAAAATATTATATCGGAAATTATAATGATTTTTACAATCATTCTAGGTTAATTTTCCATATTTGTTAAATTTATGTACATTTACTGATACAGAAATACAGAAAAATATTTAAAAATAATAAATTAATATGATAAAATATTGTAAAATATAATATTGTAAATGACATTTTTAGGGCTAGATTACCTAAATAGGGCAAATTAAGTGTTAAATAATATAATATAAATTTTAATATAATAATATAAATTTTATATATATTTATATAAAATATAACACTTATATTTTAAGTGTTAAATAATGGCGCAAATACCAGTGATTTGACAAACGTTAGTAAAATGTGTTGCGTGATTCATTTTAATACTCTCCTCCCATAAATTTTGCATCTGAAAGGGAAACTCGTACAAATGCATATTCAATAAAATCAGCCATAAAAATAACTGTCCACACCTTTTCAGCGCTAGTAAAACCTGACAGTACTCTTTTAACGCCAAAAGACAGTTTGTGCTGGAGCAAGCTGTTAGTAAATCTGGGCCCAAATTAGTTATTTAATTATTTTAATTAATTTAATTAAATATTATGTCTAATGTTTGTTGTCAGATTTTGGATTGAAACAAATTTTGGATTGTGTGTGTGTGTGTGTACTTGTTTATGCTACATTGTGAGGACCAAATGTCCCCACAAGGATAGTAAAACCTGAAAAATGATTAAAAATAGTAAATGATGTGTAACAGTGCGAACAGGTTTTCTGTAAGGGGTAGGTTTAGGGTTAGGGAATAGAAAATATCGTTTAGTCAGTATAAAAGTAACAGAAGTCTATGGAAAGTCCCCACAAGTCCCCACAGATTCACAGAATACAAACATAATAAATAAAATAAATAATATAAAATAAACATATAATATAACAATATAATATATTCATTTATAGAACATTTCATTTCACACTAAAACACATGCAATTCAGTCCATTCAAACTCAATATGGAAAATGTCTTTATATGTCACACCGTACAGTGATTCCTGTTTTATAGACTCTTATAGTGTGAGTGTATTAGAGTATTGTCCTGTCATCATCACAGTATTAATTTGAGGTTGTTTCTCAGGTGAGGTTGACTCTGGAGACGGTCTGTCCCGCCGGGATGGCTCCGGACTCGAGAGTGAAAGCGGCTCCTGCGGTCAGTCAGCTGGTGCGTCTGCTGTGGGGCGAGGACACCGTCGAGCTCCAGATGTCCATCGCACATGTCCCGCACATAGTCATGTACCTCTCGCTCAAACTGGACTCTGATTCGCCGCAGGACGAGGTCAGTCCGTTTGACTTCATTCAGAGGAACACAGTGTTCTGAGACTCTCTCCATTGATTGCATTACAAATGTCATTTTCAGCTTGTGAGAACTGGGCAAAGCTAAAGCAGCTGTGTGAGGATTTTTTCAGCACTTAATCCATTAACATCTAAAAGAGTTTCCCCAGTTAAATCAGCCAGGATTGAGCATGAATGTCTCTGCTGTGCCGCTGACGCTCGGCTCACGTTAACACGAGGAAACAGGAGAAGAGAGCGAGACGTTTGCCTGCGCCTGGCTGAATAATTCACTGCGAGACGCTGCGTTCCCATCAGAGAGAAAAAACGCTCAGCAGGACTTTGGAAAGTTTTCTTTTTAAAGGCTTGAATTACTCAATTCATAAAGAGAAGCAAAATGTGAATGAAAAGTTACGATTGATGGAAATTCAGCAGGGCGACTTTCACAAAGTCTGTAAAAAAAAACATAACAAAAATATGAACATTGTAGGTAGAAATGTGTTTCAGGCCATTAATGTTTTTTTTGTATTATACAGACAATTAAACACATTTTGCCCCAAAAAAAAAATCACAATCCAAGAATATATTAAATATAATTAAAATATTGTAAATAAAAATTTTTTTTATATGGAAAGTAATATATATGAAACAATATACATATATATGGAAAGAGAAAGAGAGGGAAAGTAATTCATTAAAATATTAAATTATATAATACATAAAAAAATTAGTTAGAAACAATTACATAATATGTATGGAAGAGAAAGAGAGGGAAATTATATTGTTGTAATTCATTAAAATATTAAATTATATAACATACAAAACATAAAAAAATTAAACTTAATTATTTAATAATTATGTATTAAATATTTATTTATATTTAAGTCAGCATAAACTAGTTTTTTTCATAACTTTAACTTTGTTTTGTTATTTAATGCTAAATATTATTTCTAATCTATTTAATCTTCCTCCAGATTTTGATCATTCTTGTAATATTTTTGTAATAAAGTATATTGCAAATTGCAATGCAATTTTAAAATTAAAATCAGCATAAACTAGCTTCAATTTCTTTATGCTATATAATATTTTTTTTTTCACTTTTTGATTTTTTTAAAGTAATTTTTTACTGAAATATGATGTTTTTGACATTTTTCATTTGAGATTCACCGAGTACAAGGAAACAATATTTTAGTATTATGCGCTATTATGAATGTTATTATTATTTTTAATTGTCTTTCATTTTTATATTTTCAGGTTTATTTTTGTTTCGGTTTTAGTCATTTTGTTATGTTGTTTTGCCATTTTTATTACTTTTTGTTCTATTTAAATACCACTATTTTGTTTTGTTTTTTCATTTCAGATTACGTTTCTATTTCTGTTATCTATTTCGAGGTTAGTAATTTTAGAGCTAACGTAAACTAAAAGTTATATTTTATTGCAGCTTTATTTCAGTTTCAGTTTAGTTTAGTTTAACGATGGATTTGATTTAACACTGGTACAGGTTTTTTGTTCCTGGTTCTGCAGAACCACTTTCCTGTGTAGTTTAGATCCATCTAATAACACTAAACTCTCTCGAATCATCTAATCAGAGTCTCTGGCTTTGCTTGAAAATTGCAGCCAGGTGTGTTGGATCACGTTTAAAACTAAACTCTGCAGGAATGAGGAACTCTGGCCTAGTCTTGCACAGATTTACACCCTCTACAAAGATTGAAGCTGTTTTTTGGCCCACAGACGTCTCCTGTCAGGCTGGAGTATTGAACACATCGAAGCAGCTTTTGTAAATGCATGCGTCCAGGTGCTGATAGTTCAGAGCAGCACTAAATCTCTCTGTGTTGCTCTCAGTGGAAGCGTTTGCACTCAGACTCACTTAAAAACCTCTTTCAGTGATTGATACCGCGCCGAGCTCTAATGTGAGTTTGAGCGTTTATAATGTGTGTTTTTATGCGCTGCAGCTCTCAAACCACAGGCCGCAGTGCTGCCTCAAGCCAAAACGACCACCTCTGAGCGCTGGAAGATAAGAGATGTGTGTGCGTGCACGCGCGTGTGCGTGTGTGTGTGTGCGTGCGTGCGTGCGTGCGTGCGTGCGTGCGTGCGTGTGTGTGTGTGTGTGCGTGTGTGTGCGCGTGTGTGTGTGTATGTGTGTGCGCGTGTGTGTGTGTGCGTGTGTGTGGTTTGAAGGAGGACATGAGAACTCAATTTCTCACATGAACTCAAACGCTCGCGGTCTGAAAGCATTGCCAGGTTGAATCGTTCCTGCTCCGCATACTAATCAGAATGACAAAGGAAACGTCCCTCCCCTTCATTCCCTCCTGCAGACAAACCTCAAGCGTCTCATGCTGCTGTAGTTTACACATGAGAAGAATAGCAGCTCTTCATGGGAATATGTGTGGGTTTTGACAAAGTTATGAGCCGTGAGCTAGTTGTGATTTAAAGTCAATGTGTTTCGTAAAAGAGGAACATAACTTATGAAAGATGGCTGATTTACATGTTCCTAGTTTTATCAACAATTTATGCTTCTTCAAAAAAAGTTAATACTTTATTTGTTTATTTTTTTTATTTACCCAATGTACTTAATACATGTTCCTAATTTTATGAACAATTCGTGCTTTTTATTTTATTTTATTTTATTTTCACTTTATTTAATACATGTTCCTATCTTGTGAATTCATTTTTAAATTGAATTGAATTATTTTATTTTATTTACTTAATTCATGTTCCTTGTCTTATGAACAATCCATGATTCTTCAAAAAAGTTCGTTTTATTTTATTTTTAATTCATTTTATTTTATTTCATTTTACCAAATTTACTTAATACATGTTCCTAATCTTATGAACAATTCAAGCTTCTTAAAATTCATAATTTTATTTTATAATATTTTATTTTTATTTTTGATATTTATTTAATTTATTTATTTACCCAACTTCAAACTCTTATGAACAATTCATGCTTCTTAATTTTTTCATTTATTAATTTATTTATTTTTTATATTTATTTTATTTTTGTTTTATTAATATATTCTATAGGATGTGCTTGCATGGCATTAATACAAAAGTGTCATCAGATTGAATTTAATATTTTTTTATTTAAAATATTTTTTTTTCTGGTCAGATGCTCACACTTTATTTATTTTTATTTTTGAGAGATATTTATTCTCTAATATATTTATTAAGATATTTATTGTCTAAGATGTATTATTATTATTATTATCTTGTAACATTATTGACAAGGGAACACTTTTGTCCTCCATTTAAGCAAAATGGTCTCAAATAAAATTCATAAAGCATGTATGTTTATCATGATTATGCATATATGCTGTAAAATGACTTGGGCTCAGTATTAGCGGTAGATTGATTTGTGTGTCCTCTCTGCAGCAGGAGATTTTGTACCAGTATCCGGCGTCTGAAGCTGCGCTTCAGCTGAAAGCAGTGAGAGGTATTTTCCTGACGCTCTGTGACATGCTGGAGAACGTCACGGGAGGACAGATAGTCAGGTGAGGGCTTTATCTATATTTATCTCTTGTGCTCACTAAAGACTGCATTTAATTGATGAAAAATGCAGAAAATGACAATGACATATTATTACAATTTCAAATAACTGTTTTCTATTTGAATATATTTTAAAATGTGATTTATTCCTGTGATCAAAGCTGAATTTTCAGCATCATTACTCCAGTCTTCAGTGTCACATGATCTTCAGAAATCCTTCTAATATGCTGATCTGCTGCTCGAGAAACATTTCTGATTATGATCAGTGTTAATAAGAGTGCTGAAGTTGTGAGTGGTTTTGGTGCTGTATATCTTGTGTCTCTGTAGCTCGTCTCTGTGGCTCCAGCAGCAGTTGGTTCATGTGGGCTACTGGAAGGAAGGATCCAATCTGCTGGTGATCGCTGTACCTGCCAGCAGGTAATTCTCATCTTTATAATCATCCCGCCTGCCAACAGCCCACTGCAATCTAGATAATAACTATAATAACTGTCATTATAATCAGCTCAGCTCTTAAAACTAAACAATAATCTTTATAATCATCCTGTCCGCATACGACTATCTGTAATCTAGATAATAACTCCAGTGAGTGTAATTGGTATTGATCTTTATAATCAGCTCGTCTGATGACACATGATCTTGGACGTCATCTTCTCAATAATAATCAATAATCTCAGTAACCGTATCCATAATCCCAGATGTTCATGACTATCTCTGTTTATTGCTCCAAGATGAAGAATGACACAAAAATGACGTCTCTCAGGATGTGTCCCAATCCACTAAGTCTCTCAAGTAATCAGAAATACTTTTTAGAAAAAACTAAAATAATTTAACCTAAAATAATTGTATTTTATTTTATTTTATTTTACAAAAGCATTAGATTTCTAGTGTGGATGTTCACACTTTTTGGTTTAGATTTTTAAAAGATATTTATATTTTTGAAATGTTATGTTCCATTTTAAATTAGGGTTAAACAACAACAATTATAACAACAACAACAACAATATTTATTAATATTAGAATTATTATTTTTTCTAAATAATTTTAATGAATAATTTTTTTTAGTTTCATTGTATTTCTCATTTTTCCACACTTTATTTTATTTTTAGCTTTAGTGTTGTTTTTGTTTAATTCACATATTTTTTTGTTCTTTTATCTGTTTTTATCTTATTTTTTTTATTTTATATATATATATTAACTTTATTTAATTTATTAATATAAAAACATTAGGAAATTTGTTTTGGATATTTCTATTTTTAAATGTCATGCCTTTGGGTTAATTTTAAATGTGCGTTTTAACAATAATAATAATAACAACAGTAATATTAATTCTTCTTATTATTTAAAGTTTGTTTAGTTTAATTGTAGTTTTCGTCTTTCCATTCATCTTTCCATTTTTCGTCTTTTCTTATTTTATTGCTAGCTTTTAGCATTGTTTTTGTTTAATTCCTAATTTTTTTATATATTTTTTTTGCTGGTTTTTGAATTTTTTTTTAAATGTATCTCTTAGGATTAACCCCTTGAGATGTACCATCTGGTTTTTATGAGTATTCAGTAATATTTTAGTTTTGAGGTGACTTCTAGAGGTTGTTCGAGTGTTTGTTTCTCAGTTTAGTGTGTTTGTCCCGCAGGGTTCCTCTGTTGTATCTGCAGACTGTGATCGAGGGAGTTGTCCGAACACTCAAGGTCATGTACGGCTCTCTTGACAGGTATGTCTGAGTATTTCTGCAGAGCGTTGTGTGTGTGTGTGTGTGTGTGTGTGTGTGTGTGTGTGTGTGTGTGTGTGTGATACAGCAGCTGATGACTGTGTAAACTCCGTCTCTCCTCAGCTGCTTCTGTGAGGAGGAGAACGGTCCTCGTCTGGATCACTTCTTCTGCCTCTTCTTCCAGCAGCTCATCCAGCCCTCACGTTTGATTGACAGCTCCAGACCGCCCAGCCCTGACATCTCCGGGAGCCTGTTCTTAGACGGGCTGCCGGCCGTCCGGTGGCTCACTTTACCAGCAGATATAAAGGTGTGACTACTGAATGATGCATGAGCTCTGAACGTAATCACGTCTCATGTAATGTCTCATGCATTAGTTTAAAGGAATATTTCACCCAATTCTGTCATTTAATCACCTTCATGTTGTCCAAATCCATATGCTGCTGTTTTTCGGTGAACATCCTCATGAAACTGGAACAATATGGGTGTAATATTAATAAATGACATGCTCTCAGGTGTTTATTATGTTTTGGTTGTTTCTCAAGGTGGAAGTGGACACTGTGCTCTCAGACTTTGAGTCGTCAGATTTTGGTGACATGGTAAGATGAGTTATTGAGCTCAGATAACCCGTTTTTTTTTATTTTTTATCATAACTCTCTAACTATGGGAAAACGTTAAGGAATAAAATCAGTATATGATTTGATGTCAGGTTGAGATTTGCAGAGATACTGTAGTGCTTATCTTTAAGTAAAGCTAAAACTATTAAAAGATAGTTTTGGTACTTGAAATAAAGATGAAACTAAATATAAATATTTAATAAAATTTTAAATGATAACATAAAAATGTAAACAAATTATAATTATTGCCCTGAAATATTTATTTATTTAACTTGAAACACTAAAATAAGTTACTGAAATAAAAATAAAAATAAAAAAACCTAAATAAAACTTAAAATTGACAAAAGCACATTTAAAAAAATCATTAAAATGAAAATGGAAAATCTAAAAATAAAAGCTAAATTAAAATAATAATAAATACATTAATAATATATAGATAATATTAAAAGCTAAATTTTATATATTATAATAAATAATAACAAAATAATAGAAATAATAAATGTATTATTTATATATATTGTGTGTGTGTGTGTGTGAAATCTGAAAATATAAAAATAAAAACTCTTCAAAATCTTAAATGCATTAATAGTATATAAATAATACTAAAATAACACTGATGCACAGAATGGAAAAATGGCTACATAATGTAAACACAATTTTATATCTTAGAGATTATTAATTTTTTTTTTAAATACAGTTTGATGGACAGTACTTTTTTATGTGTATGTGTACAGAAAGTTAATTTTGGACGCTGGATACAGTCTTACTGTATTAGTCTGATATGGCTGATGGTTCAGTTACTGTCTGTCAGATTGTATTTGGATTATTCTGTAAAAACTGGATAGAAATGCTTTTAAATACCCTTATAACAATTTCAACATGAAGGGCTTGGGTTTGTGGGAGGGAAATGTTATAATACTTGACTTGACATGTACAGTACTAAGCAAGGTTATTATCAGTAACTAAATCTAAAAACAATAATACTGTACCATAATAAACTACGATAGTATAGCCATGGCAATGTAGTAACACTGGTATGAAATAACCATTTCTCTGTTCTCTCATTGGTCAGTCTGAGGATTTCTATGGCATGAGGCGTCTGTACATCATTTTGGGCTCCTGTCTGTTTTACAAGGTGAGTGATGACCCTCCTGAAGCCACATGTTATCATTCAGTGTGAATCAAGCAGCGTCACATTGCTACACGCCTGCTGTCAGTGAGTAATTGAAATTCAAACTGCTTGTAAACGAGTCTCATTCAGTTTAATCTTTGAAACGAGTTTGACAGAAGGGCGACGTTGATGCAGCTGTCAGCTGAAGAGACTCTTTTAATTATGAATGATGATGTGAAAGGACTGATTAGTTAAGTGTCCATCTGTTGCTCCTTAAAGGGAAGTTCTCCCAAAAATGAAAACGGTCTCATTTACTCTCCCTCAGGATTCCAAACCTTCATAGTTTCTTTCTGATTTTGAACAGAAGAAGAGGTTTTGAAGAATGTTGGTAACCAAACAGTTGACGGAGCCATTGACTTTCATAGCATTTTTTTCCCCATTTTAATGGCCACTATTCAATGCTACCGTCACTGTTTGGTTACTAACATTCTTATATAATAAACTTACATAAGTGTCCTCCACTAATATTGGCACCCTTGGTAAATATGAGCAAAGGCGTGTGAAAATAAATCTGCAGTTTATCCTTTTTATCTTTCATTCAAAAAATTCACAAAATTCCAACCTATCATTGAAGTAAAACAATTGAAAGTGGGGAGAAAATCTCATTGTGAAATAAATGCTTTCTCTAGTTCATGTTGGCCACAATTATTGGCACCCAATTTTGCAACGTCATTTTCCCAGCACAACAGCTCTGAATTTTCTCCTATAATGCCTGAAGAGTTTGGAGAACACCTGTGAAGATCAGAGACCATTTTCTTCATCCAGAATCTCTCCAGATCCTTAGATTCACAGCTCCATGTTAGTACTTCTTCTCTTCAGTTCACCTCACTCATTTTCTACAGGGTTCAGGTCAGGGAACTGAAATGATCTAGCAGAAGCTTGGTTTTGTGCCCAGTACCCATTTTTGTGTTGTTTTTGAGGTTTGTATTTGGATTATTGTACGGTGGAAGATCCAAACTGGCCCATTATAAGATTTCTAAAATCAGTCACTTATTGATTTTTTTACTGTTTGTATTTGATAGAATCCATGTGCCATGTGTCTAAAACATTCCAGGACCTCCACAGAAATATAGGCCCACAACATTAAAAATACAGCAGTATATTTCATTGTACACATGGGGTACTTTTTATCCCTGTGGCACCAAACCCATCTTGAGTGTTTGCTCTAAAAAGCTAATTTTTTAGTTTCATCTGACCTAGAAGCCAGTCATTTGAAGTTCCAGTCGTGTCTGATTCTGAATTCTGGAGATTATTTTTGGATGAGTGAGGAGATTTTTTTGAAACCCTCCCAAACAACATGTGGTGATGTAGGTGCTGTTTGACAATTTTTTTTTTGGTTTTCTGCCCCCTAGACTCAACTATTTTCTACAATTCTCCAGCTGGTTCCTTGGAGAGTCTTTAGCCACTCAAACTCTCCTTCTCACCGTGCATTAGGACGACATAGACAACGTCCTCTTCCAGACAGATTCGTAACATTTTATGTTGTTGAAATTCTTAATTATTGCCCTGATGGTGGAAATGGGAATTTTCACTGCTCTAGCTCTTTTCTTAAAACCACTTCCTAATTTTGAAGCTCAATTACTTTTGCTGCACATCAGAAATATATTTTTTGTTTTTTCTCATTGTGATGGATGATTAAGGGAATTTGGCCTTTATGTTCCCATATTTATAATCCTGTGGAACAGAAAGTTGGCTGGACAATTCCATGCTCCTAGTCACCCTGGTGTGCTAAAAAAAATTAAATATGAATGGGAATATACAGAGATATTTTATCATAAGAATTTCTAGGGGGCTATTGTGGCCCATGAATTGGAGAAAAACATTTATTTCATCATGAGATTTTCTCCCCACTTTCAATTGTTTTACTTCAATTGTTAGAATTTTTATTTTTCGAGTGAAAACAAAAGGATAAACAATCAGATTTATTTTCACAGACACCTTTTCTAATATCAAGGGTGCCAATATTAGTGGAGGGCACTGTAATTGCACTTTATAACTTGCAATTATGAATTTATATCTCACAGTTCTGAGAAAAGAAGTCAGAATTACGAAAAATAAACTTGCATTTGGGAAGAAAATGTCAAATTGCAAGACTAAAGTCAGAATTGCGAGATATAAAGTTGCAATTGAGAGAAAAAAATTCAGTTGCCAGAAAAAAGTCAGAATTGCAAGAAAATAAGTCAGAATTGCGAGATATAAACTTACAATCACAAGACAAATTTGCAATTGAGAGAAAAAAATTGTGAGAAAAATGTCAGAATTATTGCGAGTTGCAAGTTTGAGAAAAAAGTCAATTGCGAGAAAAAAGTCAAATTGCAAGAAATAAACACCGCAATTATGAGAAAAATGCAGAATTGGGAAATTATGTTCAATTGTGAGAAAAAAGTAAATTTCAAAAAATCTTTTTTTTATCTCGCAATTATGACATTGACATGCAATTGTAACTTTATATCACCCGATTCTGACTTTATAACTTGCAACTGAGAGATTAAATCTCACAATTTTAAGAAAAAAAGTCAGAATCTTGACATGTAAACTCGCAATTGTGAGAAAATAGTTATCAGTGTTTATTTTCTTTGTCACGCTCATTTTGACACTACTGAAGGTCAGGAACACAGATCTGTTATTTGTCCGTCTGTCTGTCTGTCAGGGATATCTGATAGCGAACCACCTGCCTAAAGAAGACCTTCTGGACGTGTGTTTGTACTGTCAGCATTACTGTCTGCTGCCGCTGGCGTCTGAGCAGCGCGTGGGGCAGCTGGTGGTGTGGAGGGAGGTGTTTCCACAGCAGAGAACACAAACCAGCACCGCATCACATCCTGGATACTGCGAACCACACGGACGACACTTCCTGCTCATAGTGGGCCTGGTGAGAGATACTGTTCTTTTGACCTTTCTATTCATCAAAGAAACATGAAATAAAATGTATCACGGTTTCCACAAAGTATGAAGTATAATAATAAATATGTCTTGAGCAGCAAACCAGCATATTAGAATGATTTCTGAAGGATCATGTGACACTGAAGACTGGAGTAATGATGCTGAAAATTCAGCTTTGATCACAGGAATAAATTACATTTTAAAATATATTCTATGTATATAATGTATAATAATATTTCACAATATTACTGTTTTTACTGTATTTTTAAGTCCAAACAGCTGATAAAAAACATCACAATAATCCACAAGTAATCCACACCACTCCAGTCCGTCATTTAAAGTCTTATGAAGTGAAAAGCTGCGTGTTTATAAGAAACAAATCCATCATTAAGACTTTTGTAACTTCAAACCATTACTTCTGGCTAAAGTACCAGTCCATAATCCATAATAACACTTCCTCCAATGGAAAAGTCCATGTCATCTGAATCAGGAGAGAAATATGCTCTGATAAAGCACCGTTTACAAGTGAGAACAGTCCAAAGCAGTTATTATATTATATTATATTATATGTGACCCTGGAACACAAAACCAGTCATAAGTTGTTGTTTTTTTTGCCAAAAATCATTAGGATATTAAGTAAAGATCATGAAGATATTTTGTAAATTTCCTACAATAAATATATCAAAACTTAATTTTTGATTAGTAATATGCATTGCTAAGAACTTCATTTGGACAACATCATTTGGAAAGCTTATTCATTCAGCTTTCAGATGATGTAAAATAAAAAAACTGTTTAAAAAAACTGACCCTATAAATGGTTTTGTGGTCCAGGGTCACATATTAGACATTATACTATGGATTATGGATTGGGGACTTGTATTTTGGCCAGAAGCGACAAGGTAAAACATCTTAATGATGGATTTGTTTTTTTACAAACACAGCTTTTTACTTCACAAGACATTAATTGATGGACTGGAGTGCTGTGGATTACTTGTAGATTAATATGGTTTGAGCTCAGTAATTGAACATTGAATTATTGAGAATATAATGCACACCCAATGTACAACATTGTTTTTTTTCTTACTGATGTTTCCAGAGGCACTTCATGCAGTGTGTGTTGCTGGAGGCCGGTGGTTGTGCTTCGCCCGCTCTGGGATCTCCAGGTCCCGACTGCGTCTATGTGGATCAGGTCAAAGCCACACTCCTTCAGTTGGAGAGTCTGGACGCTGCCATAGAGGAGCGGCTCTCGGCTCCGCCCACTCCCTGCCTCTCCTGCGCCGATTGGTTCCTTCCTGCCGGTGGGCGGGACCGACAGGACGGCATCGGCAGCTCGCCGATCCTCAGCCGACTGACGGCAGCCATCAAACCCCCGTCGCCGGGCGGGATGGGGCGGAGTCTGTTCGGGGAGGCGGGGTCAGGGTCGTCGAGTCTGAGAGGACGGAGGCCGAGTCCACAGAGGAGTCTGTCTGACAGCGGCAGCGAGGGTCACACCGACGGGACGCCGTCCTTCACTTCAGGTCTGAGTCCTCATGCCACACCGGACGCAGTGCGCCGGACGCCCTCTAGTGGCACACGCAGAGACTCCCTCGGCTCAGGGGGGTCAGACGGCAGCCTGGGCAGCGCAGGATTTTTCAAGGTGTTTCTCTTATATTAATCATAGTTCATGTCGTGTTGTTTCACTAGCAGTACATTTTACACATGTCAGTCTCACAAAACATCAAAAAAAGCTATATTTCATCCTGAAATCAAACAAATAAAATAATAAATTATATTATGCATTAATAAAATGAATCACTTCCTGAAATTCCTGCTTACAGTAATGCAGAAATATATTTACATTATATTATTTATAGTATATGTTATAGTTACTTTTTTAATTGTAATGTTAAGTTCAATTGAGGGAATATTTCATGGAAGTGTTTATTGTACTGAAATTAATTTATGCAGATTTAGTAAATGTATGTATTTATGCAGATATTATTCATGGTATATATTTGACTATATTATTTAAATTATACATTTGATTTCACTTCAGTGTTGAAATTCAATTGTAGGAATATTTCATGCTAGTTTTTATTGCACTTAATTTATGCAGATATTTTTAAATATATGTATTTATGCAGATTTTTATAGCATATGTGACCCTGGAGCACAAAAGCAGTCATAAGCAGCATATCAGGTATATTTGTAGCAATAGCCAACAATACATTTTTCTTTTATGCCAAAAATCATTAGGATATTAAGTAAAGATCATGTTCCATGAAGAAAGTTTTTAAATTTCCTACCGTAAATATATCAAAATTTAATTTTTGATTAGTAATATTCATTGCTAAGAACTTAATTTCCTCAGATTCCAGATTTTCAAATAGTTGTATCTCAGCCAAATATTGTCCTATCATAACAAACCATACATTAATGGAAAGCTTATATATTCGGCTTTCAGATGATGTATAAATATCAATTTCGAAAAATTTACACTTAAGACTGGTTTTGTGGTCCAAGGTCACATATATTATAGTATATATTTAAATTCTAAAGTTAATTTTACTTCACAACTGAAGTTTAACTGTAGGAACATTTCTTGCTTGTCTCGTATATTATAGCCTATATTATAGTGTATTATTTCAATTCTAAAGTCAATTTTACTTCATAATTAAAGTTCAGTTGTAGGAATATTTCATAGTAGTATATTTATCATATTGTAAATTAGATTAATTTATGCAGATTTAATAAATATATATTATGAAGATTGTTATATATTATTTATAGCATATATTATTTAAATCTGAAAGTTATTTTATTTATATAAAGAGAGAGAGAGTTTGATCTTGATCTTGTTTCTTCATGTTAATATTTTATCATATGCCCTATACTTACTGAAATTGATTGATTATTTGAATTATTTTATTACCAATTTACCAACAAGTCAAAATAATGAAATTAAATTATTATATTTAAACGTTTAAATTGGTTGAAATTAATTAAATCTTTCTCAATAAAAGCATCATTATTTTATATAAAGTATTTGATGTGGGTAGGTTTGTGTAATATAACAATATTTTTAAATTAAAGGTGAATTGTGTGATTTGTGCACCGCTAGCATCAACTGAATCACACAAAACTAGTGATTGAATTCAAACGCTCACTTTCTTTCATTGCTCCAACTAAAGTTTGACTTTCAGGTCAAAAACTGTCTCTGTTTCTATAGAAAGTACTGACATGAAACACATGCTTTGTACTTTCCCATAACAACTTGCAGAGAAAGAGAAGTGACATTGAAGTAATATAATAAGATTTTTCCAGTAGTGAGATGTCAGAGCGTATATATCAGCGCTGCGTATGAGTTATGATCCGGCCGTCTGTTATTGAGCACATCCTCTGAGTATCTGCCAGAACAGCCTCTCCTCTCATATAGCAGCATCAGGAACCGCCGTTATAAATCACGTCCATCTGAGTTCAGCAGACGGCACATCATTTACAGAACGGATGGCCTAGATGAAGCTTTCAGGCTCTTAAATTCTCCTAGAGAGAGACAAGCTTGAGCAAACACATGGAAACTAGCTCTCATCACATGTAGGTCACAGCAGCAGACAGAAGCGGAGCTTGATAGATGAAGAGCGCAACAGAACGAGAACATTTATACAACCATTGTTTTGTTTTTGTATTTATTTTTGAAGTTTAGGCTTTTTCTTTTACAATCTAGATTTAAGTGCACTTTAATAACAATAACTCCTCTATAATATCACAAAATGCAATTCAGTTCAATCATATTTTATTTTCAAGTTTAGCCTTTTTTAATTGACATTAAATGCACTTCAATAGCAATAACGCTTCAGTAATATTTTGTATAGTCCAGCACAAACTGTATTCCAGTCTTTATGTGAGTTTTGCTTGTTTTTGTGTGTGTTCTGTCAGATTCCCAGGTTAAAGCATCCGAACCCTTTCTATTTGGGCTCGTTGAGGAAGAGTCTGACTGACCGAGAGACTGAGGAGATGCACAACGTTCTCAAGTGAGTTCATCTAGTTGCATGACCAACTTTTATAGTACGTTTAATATGATTTTGACATTTTTACCTTTTGTGTTTAATGGAAGAAAAATGTCATAGGGTTGTAACCAGAGCTGGGTAGTAACTGATTACATGTAATCAGATTCCAAAAATTAAGTACTTGTAAAAAGATTAAATTGCATTTTAAAATCCATGTAATCAGACTACAGTTGCTTTTTTATTGATTACATGATTACATACTATTCACACAATAGCAACATATTATTCATAATTTATCGATTCCTCTTTTTCATCTTTTTAATTTTTCTTTCTAAAATAGCCTGCCACTTATATACACTGAGAGAGTCCAGTTTTGTGGACATTCACACAGAGACCAGTCATCAGTCAGGTGTCTACACAGCATTTGACCTCTGGATTTACAAAAATCATTTTAGGTTTAAAAAGTTTCAACGTTGCATCGACTACTGATGAACACATTACTTTAATTTAAATTACCACTCAGTTGGTTATTTAACCATGTATTACTTTGTCTTTAGAAGGCTTTTTTTCTTTCAAACATTAAAATGCACAAATTCACATTATTTATTTTTTACATGTAATGCATGGATTCCCAGACTTTTGTCATCTGAACCTCCTTCACCTAATATATTTACTTGAAGTACCCCTGATATTTTAAAATAAATATTTTAATAACGAAGTATTACATTTGCATGTTCTTGGATCTCTGGCGTTGGTTTATGGTCACATGACATGCAGGTAAACAAATAAAAAATATATAAAACATAAATATATATCTATAGATATAGATATAGATATATATAGTGTTTTATTTGAACTGATGTTCTTTTAAAATGATTTATTTTAATTTGACAATTTTATGATTTAATTAATTATTAGCTTTTCATTAAACACACAAACCCCCTGCAGTTCCTTCACAAACAGCAGTTTGGGAAACCTTAACGTAATATAATGTTTAATGCACTGTTTAATGTTGTTAATTACAACGAGTGAAATCTATTTTCTTACTCTTTGTATTTTTATATTAATATCGTATGAGATTATCAGTGTGATAAACAAGTTAGGTTAAAAGTAATCTGAAAGTAATCTTATATTGTGTAATGTAATGATTACGTTACTAACTACAGTTTTCTCATGTATTTTGGAATCAGTAACGGACTACAGTTTGTGAGTAATCTACCCAGCTCTGGTTCTAACAGGTGTACCGTAAGTCACTTTAAATGACAAAATATCTGCTTACTCCTCAAGAACAGATTGAGTGGTTTGACTTCACGTCATGTGAATGCTGTTCAGGCGATCACAGTTGTGTGTGTGTGTGTGTGTGACAGGCTGACGGCGGGCGCTGAGAACACTCTGTTCCATTATGTGCTGATGGAGACGGTGCAGGGCATCTTCATCGCTCCCACACACACAGAAATGAATCATCTGAGCGGCTCCATCCACCCACAGCTCATCCAGAACTTCTACCACTGCTGTCTGTCCATACGCCAGGCCTTCCAGCAGAGCCTCCCCTCACGAGTAACACCTCACACACCCATACACACAATACATCTGCAGCAGATCAGCATATTAGACTGATTTCTGAAGGGTCATGTGACACTGAAGACTGGAGTAATGATGCTGAAAATACAGCTGCGCATCACAGGAATAAATTACATTGTAATAATATTTCACAATTTTACTGTATTTTTGATCAAATAATTAGTCTATGTGAGCGTAAGAGACAAAACAATTGAACAGTAGTGCATTTAATTCTATAAATAATTTAAAATTAGTATTTTGTTTTCATTTAAATTGTAAAATTTGCTTTTAAAATTTATTTTTTAATACTTAAATTAAATTTGAAGTATGTCTGTTTATTTGTGTCAATTTAACAGAAAACATTTTTATTTTTAAATTACTAAATTGATCGTTTTTACAGTATTTGTCATTTTATCGGTTTATACTTATTTCATTTAGTTCATTTGTAGTTTTCGTTTTATGTCAGCTTTATTACAATTACTGAAAATAATTTGTAATAGTTGTTATCTATTCCTGTGTATTCCAACCAGTATTAATCAGTGTCAAAAGATGTTTAATTAATAAACAAGTTACTAGCTCTAGGTATCATTTCTCTGCTATAGTGATATTGGCACGGTTTGGTCATCTCATGCATGTGTAAATGTGTTTCAGGACCGCAGGGGGTCGGAGCGGCCGCAGAGCACTCGAGGTTTGGGTCCGGTCAAAGAACATGGAGTTTTGTTTCAGTGCAAACCGGAGAACTGGACCGATCAGAAGAAACCAGCGCCCACCATGACATACTGGGTTATAGGGTACGTGTTCTGCTGCCTAACCCGCTCAGATGAGTGATTGACAGCTGTTCTTACTCCCATCATTCATGTCTTTAACTCACATCACATGTTCACATCTCACATGCACTATTTTCCATTACGGACTGCATTACAATGCCAATCCAAACGCTCTGGAGTGAAACATCCTCCCATCATGCACCTGTCTGTAAATGCAAAGCATAAAAAATTAGCTTAGATATGTGAGACACTGACATGCATACAGCAGGAAAACATCAAAAGCGTCATGTTTTCCACCTCTGATTTGCAATGTTTCGTTTGCGTTCCAGACGAATGCTTCTCGAACCCGTTCCTCAAGAGTTTTACGTGTGCTTCCATGACTCCGTGGCTGAAGTTCCTGTGGAAATGGCCTTCCGGCTGTCGTTCGGCTTGGCCGTGTAGCACTGTAACATGAGCACAGTGTCAAACAGCACAGTCTGCTCTACGACAAGCTTTTTGGGAGGTAAATCCACTATAGACGAGGACAGAAAACTACTGGTTCATGTTTAAAGGAGAAGAGCAGCCAAAAATGAACATTTGTTGAAGATGTACTCACCCTCAGGTCATCCAAGATATAGATGAGATTGTTTCTTCATCAGATTTGGAGAAATGTAGCATTACATCACTTGCTCAGCAATGGATGCTCTGCAGTGAATGGGTGCCGTCAGAATGAGAGTCCAAACAGCTGATAAAAACATCACAATAATCCACACCACTCCAGTCCATCAGTTAATGTCTTTAAGTGAAAAGCTGCGTGTTTGTAAGAAACAAATCCATCAAGACATTTTAACCATCATTTTCTGTCAAAATGCGAGTCCATAATCCATAATAACGCTTCCTCCAGTCCAGTGAAAAAGTTGTCTGGTCTGAATCAGGAGACAAATATGCACAGGTCAAGCACTGTTTGAAAGCACAAGTGAAAACGTTCCAAAACAGATCTAAACGAATGTGTGTGGATGAAGTATTATTATGGATTATGGACTCGTATTTTGGCCAGAAGCATCAGTTTAGTTAATAACATCTGATGATGGATTTGTTTCTTACAAACACGCAGTTTTCACTTAAAGACATTAACTGATGGACTGGAGCATTTTGAAGGAATATAAAAGTCATGTTTAAGTAGTTCACTCAAAATGAAAAGTTGCTGAAAATGTATGTTAAACATCTTATTGATTGATTTGTTTCTTACAAACATAGATTTTCACTTCACAAGATGTTAACTGATAGACTGGAGTGGTGTGGATTGTGATGTTTTTATCAGCTGTTTGGACTCTCATTCTGACGGCACCCATTCACTGCAGAGCATCCATTAGTGAGCAAGTGATGTAATGCTGCATTTCTCCAAATCTGTTTCTATGAAGAAACAAACTCATCTACATCTTGGACGGCCTGAGGGTGAGTACATTTTATGCAAATTTTAATTTTTGGTTTAAGCATTCTTTTAAGATAAAATGACTATCCTTGTTTTAATCATATGTTGTTGTGGTTTTTTTTGCACAATGGAAGTTCAAAACAGGCAGCAACGTCTTTAGCAAACTAATGAACCAGTCTGATGAATCAGACAATAAAATACATTGAAATGTTAAAAAACAACTTTAATACCTCAAACTATGCTGGATTTCTTCAACGAGCACAAGCTACAGGCTTATGAACACTCAGCAGAAAAACTGATCATGAAATGATGTTTTCACTTGACTGTTCCTTGCTGGATCAAGTGAAATGATGTTTTCTAAGCAGCTTTTATGACCAAAGCCTTAACAGCACTTCTGAACTTTGTGATATGAAAATGATTTTGTATTTTATTGAAGGTGTAGAACTCCATGTTCCTCTAAGTTAAAACTTTGTAATACATTGTTCATCAAACAAATGTGCATCATTTATCAAATAAATGAAAGCAGATTTACTTCAGCTGTTCTTTATTTCAGTCTCTTTATAAAAATAAGGCTGCGCTCTTAAGTCTGGGTTGTTTCAACAATGACCCTGTCACATAATTAAACAAGAATGAACATGTTATAAAAGATTTTTATATTCAAATTCAATGCAAAACAGAATGCAGTGTACAGAATCATTCACATAAATCATTCAATTCAAAGTGGTTTTATTAATTATTTACACAGAAATACATTTTCATGATTCATGAATTCCTTTGTAAATAATTTGCAATTCTCAATTGTCAAAATGAATTGAATAATAAAAACATTTTTTTGGATAACACTTTATAGTAAGTTAAATTTGTTTTATACAGAATTTATTAATTTCTACATATGCCAATACATTTTAAACCGGTCAAGATGTATAAATTGACATTAACCTAGATTAATAATTGCTGTAAAAAGTTGTTCATTATTAGTTAATAAAACCTAATGCATTAACTAATGTTAATAAATTGAACCTTCCTATAAAGTGTTACTTTAATGAATTCGGTTTAGTTTCAGTTTAGAGTTACGCTTTATGTGGCTTCAAATGCATGAAATAAATACAAGGTTTATATGAGGTGTTCTTTATTTCAGACTTCTCACAAAAATAAAACTGTGCTTTTAAGTTTTAATGATAGAGCTTCATTCATTAAACACAAGCAGAATGAATGTGTTAAAACATTATTACACACAAATTCAATGCAACAAAAGTTTTTACAGAATGATTTGTATTTGCCATTATGTTGTTACTCTCATTTTTTTGCACAGAAATGTATTCTCATGATTCTTCATGATGATAATTTGTAAGTAACGGTCACATTGAATTGAATTTGGGCAACACTTCACAATAAGTTCAATTTGTTAACATTAGATATCAAACTAACAATGAAAATACTATAAAGCATTTATTAATTTAGCTTAATGTAATTTCTACAAATGCTAATACACTTTAAATGGGTCAGGTTGTATAAATTTAGTTAATGTGTTATGAATGAACTAACAATGAATTAAACACATACAGATATATATATATATATATATATATGTGTTATCTTGTTTATATATAGCACACATGTATATATATATGTGCATATGTATATATTATATATATATATATATATAAAACATACAGGTACGTACATGTGTGTATATAATATTTATATATTTACATTAAGTTAGATTAATTATTGCAGTAAAAATTGTTCATTGTTAGTTCAGAAAACCTAATATTACCAAATTGAACCGTACCGTAAAGTGTTACTGCTTGTGTTTCATGAATTGCACTTTGAATGCACAAAATAAATAAACTTGAGCATGATTTTACACCGATTAATCAAAGAATTGTGTGTCTGTTGTTCAACATAATTGCATGGACCTACTATTTGTAAACACACACCGTTGACAGACGGTGCTTTAAGCGACTTCCTGCACCAGCGTCAGGTTCTTCCTGTAGCACTCCAGACTGCAGAGCGGCGTCCCGGTCCTGGAGCAGGAGTATTTCTTCAGGTTGGAGCATCCGGACACGGCGCAGCTCACGGGCGCTGGAGGAGGCTCTGGCGGGGCAGTGGCCGTCGGGACGGGGATCCCGGTGGGGTACGAGACGGTGGTGCCCTGAGTGTTACTGCTGTACCTCACCATGGGCAGCTGCGCCTGCTTGGACTTGCGCTCCTTCATGCTCTTGATCTTGGCCTTGCTGGTCTTGGTCAGTCTCTCGATGGTCTGGTTCTTGTTGTCCTCGGCTTTCTTGGCGGCCTGCAGGCGTCTTTTTCGGGCGCGCTCCTCTCGTTTCTGCATCATCTCGGCCGTCAGCTCCTTCTCTTTGTATCCCATGGGCAGCTCCAGTAACGGCTGGCTCTGCTGCTTATGTAGGAGCGCTTTCTGTTCAGAACGAGGAGAAACTTTGATAAGGTACCTTAAATGCTTCTTAAAGTCACCAATCAACAACTATTAATTTTCAATTTTGTGTGATAACACAGAGCACTGTTCAAGTCTCTAATGATCACCGAGGCTGCATTTATTTGATAAATAAATATGGTAAATGCTGTAAAATTGTGAAATATTATTGGAATTTAAAATAGCTGTTTGCTATGTGAATATATTGTAAAATATAATTTCTGTGATCAAAGCTGAATTTTCAGCATCATTACTCCAGTCTTCAGTGTCACATGATCTTCAGAAATCAATCTAATATGCTGATTTGCTGCTCAAGAAACATTTCTGATTATCATCAATGCTGAAAACAGTTGTGCTGCTTCATATTTTTGTGAAAACTGAGATTTATTTCAGGATTTATTTCAGGATTCTTTGATGAATAGAAAGTTCAAAAGAACAACATTTATTTAAAATAGAAATGTCTTGTAACATTATAAATGTATAAATTTGTCACTCTTCATAATTTCAATCTGTCTTTGCTGAATAATAGTATGAATTTCTATTAAAGAAAAAAAAAATGACACCAAACTTTTGAACGGTAGTGTATAACTTCATGCTATTCAATATTATTTACATACTACTATAGTTTTAATTAACATTTGGAATTAGCTTTTATTTTTATACATTCAGTTTTCATTTTAATTTAAGTTAGATTTTTAGCAAGTATGTTTGTTAATGTTATGTTACTTTTGGTTTATTTGAAATATTACTATTTAGGTTTAATTTATTTTATTTCAGTTTTACATTTTTTCAGCTAGTAATTTTAGTGCTTTAAATTAAACTAGATGAATTAGAAATAACAACAACTGAAAAGTATTTTTTCATCTAATAGTTATATTCTATTATTTCCCTTTTTAGTTAACAATAATAACCCTGTCGTGTTAAGGTAAGGTTTGTGCATCTTCACAACACTGTCTCCATGTCTAGAGTTTTTCAGAGTTTTTGTTGACTGTAGGTTGAATGAGAGCTGATTGTGTGTGTTTTATATGACACCTGTCTGGCTGTGAGCAGAGACTCGTCGATCTCTTTCTTCAGCTCTCCGTTATCGTCCAGCTCTCCTTTCTCCAGCGCGTCCAGCCATCGCTCCTCCTCATCCATCGGGGCGACCAGCAGCGAGTCCGTATTCATGTCCGGCATAGGAGACGGGTCCAGGTTACTGTCTTCATCTGGTATTACCAACAAAAACACACTCATGCACATTAACACTGGCTGCAAGTCACTGGAATAATAATAAAAGTGACTGGTTTTGCCATTTCAAACGGTTGAGTCACCCAGCCAGGCTCTGTACTGCTCTATAGGAACTCCCTCTGACGGCACGTCGTCATCAGAGTCTTCATCATCATCCTCATTGTCTTCATCTTCATCATCATCGTCACTCTCTACATTCAGAGGCGACACTGAGCGCAGAGAGTCCGGGATCACTGTGAATGTGGGCACACTGAAACAAGAACAACATTCAGTAAACACTATTAAAGGTGACTCCCATTACACTCGTTACAGAGACAACGTTACACTTATGAATCAGCTCATGCTGGGTTTGAACATACAAATGTTCGGTCACCAGCTCGGATCTGTATGCCTTACAAATAATTAATCCAAAAATAAACATGGTCATCATTTACTTGCCAATTTTGCTCTGAACTGTAATTTTGTAATTTACTAAAATACAAAAGCATATGTTATTTTATTTACATTTAGTCATTTAGCAGATGCTGTTATCCAAAGTGACTTACAAATGAAGACAATGGAAGCAATCAAAATCAACAAAAGAGCAACGATGCGCAAGCGCTATAACAAGTCTCAGTTAGCTTAACAGTACACGTAGCAAGGTTGTTGTTTTTATTATATAATAAATAAAAAGAATACAGCAAGCTAGTGTTAGAGAGGCCTTTTTTGCTTTTGTTAATTGTATAATAAATAAAAAGCTAGTGTTAGTTTTTTTTTATGGGTGAAATTTTGATTTAATGCACAAATAAACCAATATAAAGAGCATATGCATTCATTTTTACATTATTGTCTACAGTATAAGAGATTTGTTCTGGTTATCACCCCATTATTTCAGTAGGAAAATTACACGTATTTTGTTATAGTGTAAAATTATTGAAATCAAATGATACAGTATGTAAAAGTTGAGAGTAATAAGTAATATGTTGAGAGTGACTCTTGAAGGACCAGCATCACATCCTCTTGTACCACTGTTTGAAGAATTGATCTTCCAGAATCTGGCAGTAAGTTTTAGGAGCTCATTTTTTTGTCAATCCTGCAAGACAGGCTTTTCAGGATAGAAGATGGAATAAAAATGAGCTCCTAAATCTTACTGCCAGATTCTGGAAGATCAATTCTTCAAACAGTGGTACAAGAGGATGTGATGCTGGTCCTTCAAGAGTCACTCTCAACTTATCTGTCCATAAAGCCTATAAAAAAATCAGTCTTCATGTATTTAACACCAGCATGTTATTCTTAAGTGTGGGTAATTGTTTTAGGATTTTTACCCAAGCACAGTCTCTGAGAACCTGACACCTTGTAATTCTGGAGACTCCAGAAATGTGGCAGTTCTGGAAAATAGTGGCGCTGGGGACTAAATGTTTCCAGGGGCACGTTCAAGCTCAGACGGTGCCCAACGTTTTGCTACAGTTTCCAGGTTGAGCGACATGTTTACTGGAAACGGTGTGCAACGGGGTTTGAGATACGTTTTCTCTTGTTTGGTGGGTGTGTCAGAAATGTCAGCCCAATCAGCAGCAACATGTGTATAAACCAGCGGTATTAGACAGCTGGCACAATGGGTCCGAGTGAAGTCATTTAATATGTGTCCGCTGCAGCTCGGTATACACAACAATTGAAGATATTAGAAGACATGTTTGTCGTAACAGTTTTATAGTAACATAGCATATCAACATGATGATGATTAATTTGTAAGTAAATGTAATTAACCTTAAAATAAATTCACAAGAGCAAGTATATTGTTTGAACGTTTATTTACATTAAAGGCAAAATAACTGAAATAATAAGAGCACAAGTATAGATCTGGAACTTCTTTAAGTCTGTCTAAATATCATGTAGTAATTGCAATGTCTTCTGGTCCATATCCTTTCCTTAGGAAGGTGTGCTAGACACTGATTAATGTAACATAAAAATACTATACATATTCATATATTTTGCTATTGTATTGTGGAGTGACACTTTCATAAACTTTTCTATGCTCCTCTGATTATTTAATGGTAAATATTACAATATCACAGCACAACAACAGTGATCAGCAATAATGATAAGCCTAATACTCACAGTAAAAATAATAAGGTCATATCGATCATAACACAGTCTCGGAGGTAAGAAGTGGATTATCCTTCATCTGAAATGTTTTGTCTTTTCATCCTGAAATGCGAGGCAAATGTTGGATCACAATAATTAGGAACAGTTTCCACAAATCCCTTCACTCGATTGGGATGTTCTCTTTTATTCTGGACGGCAAGAGCAGTGACTGTAACATCGAGTGTATTTTGCAGTATTAAACACGTATTTATACTGATTTCAACATGCTTTGAAAATTCTTCAAAAAGAACACAAAGAGCTTCTCAGCTGCTATAGTTGCAACTCTTGCATCTTCAGAACCACGGTTTCCGTTTAATAAACGTTTTGCACCGTTTTGTCGGGGCTGAACGCAGCCCTGATGGTTTCACGCCTAATTCTTCACCTTAATTCTTTTGCAGTAAACGTGTCTTTTCTTCTCCACCTGTTTTTTTTTTTTTTGCTGACCCAATGAGCATTTTCCTGTCCGATGGTCATGTCTTAACTTTGCTAATTCTATTATTGCATTAGTATTGCATCCTTCTCATGGGCATTTAATAATTTAAGAGTTAAATCTCTTTTTTTGGCTCATTTTATCTGTAAAAGTAAACCTGCTTAACAATTCTGCACACCTGAATATAAGGAGTTTTTCACTTACAGCCTTCATGGACAATTATATATCACTTATAAATGCTTAAATACAAAATCAATAGTAGTTATTAAGACTGATGTGGTTTGGAATTGGTAAAATGTGCTTGAAGAAAAAATATGACCAGAATATCAACTTTCCTAATAATTCTGCACACACTGTAGATTGAGTGCAACAGGTTTTTCGGCTAAATTTGATCATTTAGAGGCTCTAGAACTTCAAAAATGTGTATTTTTTTCTTCTCAATGAACTCTTACCATCATTTGGAATCGATTCCCGAAAAGATCAATAAAAAAAAGCTAGTTTAGAAATCTCAGTCTCATTAATGGCTGAAAAACAGGTAAACTGTCTGACCTCTTGGTGCCCAGAGTCTGTCCTCCTAGCTTGATCTTGAGCTTGAGTTGCGGAGGTTTCTGCAGCAGCATCCCGGAGTCTGACTCCAGCGCCTCGGAGGAGAAACTGTGGCCATCATCGCGATGGTGCTTCTTCTTGTGCTTCTTGTGCTTTTTGTGTTTCTTCTTGTGCACGCCGTAATCATCCCCGCTTCCTACAGAATAAACACCAACAACCACACATAGCTAATGAGAAAATACAGGGAATAAATGAACTCAGTCATGGTAAACAATAGGGTCATTACCGTACCGTGCATGTTTTTATTACTCAAAAAGACACGTGGGTGAAGAAAAACTCAATAAATGAGACTTACCAGCGAGGAATCTGGGGTGAATCATGTCTTTCCGTTTCCCCATGGACACGCAAATGAGTCTGACCTTAATTAATCACCACAATAATCATTTAGAATACATTTTCTCCAACTGCAGACTAGATCAGATGAACGCAAACGTGCTAATTCTTGTGCAAATTGCCCGTTAACTGAATAAAAGCGTTCGGTTAATAAACTAAACCTGTGAAAAAATAATACCTTCAGTATTAAGACGAAATATCAACTATGACACGCTAATAATATAGTCAAGCATCCCGTAAATATCTCTGTTTTCTCCATTAGCTTTCTAGCATTGTTTACAAATGCGCGTCCCCTCGCGGCAAAGCATTGTGGGTAATGAAGTTCGCGTCACATCTCGTCATAATAAAGCTGTCAGAGTTTTCATAAATAATTTAATTCTTTCTTTTTTCATTCATTCCTTAATAATGTTTGCATTTTGTTATATTGTTATTCAATAAAATAAAATGTTCTCAGCGCAGCTCAGGCTTGGCCAATCACAGTCGTTTGTGAATACCGGGTTTTGCATCTCTAGTACGCATCTGTAATTAATAAACGTAAACGAATACGCTTTCAGCGAATATAAATCTCCAGAAAGAACGAAGAGTGAATATAGTTCAATGTAGGATTCGCTTTCTGCACCGGAAAAAAAGAACAACTGTTTATGCTTCTCTCAAAGAAAGAAAACTACACGGCCCAGAAAGCATTGCGGGAGACGGTCAGCGGTACAGGAAGTCACGGGTCAGTAATATGCTTCAGAGGTTAGGCTTTATCGCCTGGGAAATTTGCGTCGTTTAGCAACGTTTGAAGTTCTTTTGATGATTCGTATTATGTATTGATGTATATGGGTGCTGACTGTGTTGATTTGGGTCTGTCACGCGCGTTGTTGAAGCTTGGCGGAGTTGAACTCCAGGCGGCACAACATTGAGTCCTGCGCGAGGAGCATGGCAGTAAATCATGATTTCCATGCACATGTTTCAGTCTGAAAATAAGATGAAGTCGTCAAGATATCGAGATTTTAACCCAGAAGTGAATTATGAAACCTGTTACACATCTTTTTTTTTTTTTTACTTACATAATCAAAAACTTGCCATTCTGTTACACAACTAATCAATTTTATTTGCTTGACTTTTTAAAAATATGTGCTACATTTTAAATTTCCTTTTTTTTTGTCTAAAGGACAACATATTTAATGTCATGTTTAGAAAATAATAAAATATAACTACAACCTTTCAGTCAGCTCCTATGTAAAAAGCTCATGTTTAGAAGTTGCATAATCAATAAAGGGCTCAGTATTTATTTAGGTTTGCACAAAAACAAATATATATTCTCTGTATGCTTTCTGTTGCACAGTTAATCACTTTGCTTTGTCTATTTATGAATATGTGCAACGTTCCCATTTTTCTCTTGTTTTTTTGGAACCAATTCACTTCATTCTAAGTGATTGCATTGCTTTAGTTTCTTCTATAATAATACTATTCAATCCAATATATCGGGATAATATCATTAAAGGATTGGAATTAAAGTAATTAGGATTGCTTCCAAATGATGAATGATCTCATTGAATTTAATATGAATTATCACTGACATTTCAATGTATATCTACTTACAGGGATCTGTTAATGGGCTTTTTACACTTATAATTGCTAAGTGATTACAGAGATAGTTTAGTCATAGTTTCTTCTATTATCATCATAAATACCATTTAAAAACCAATTAGGATTGCTTCTAAATTACGATAGAAACTCCATTTACATTAATTTGATGGAATTTTATAAAATTAAAATAACTTTTCTTTGCCTTTACTATTTATGAATATGTGCAGCGTAACATTTTTCTCTTTTTTTGGAGTTTATTTCATAATTTGGAAGGGATTTCTGTCTAATGAGGATACGTTAATCAGCTTTTTACTTATGAAATTTCTAAGCGATTATATGATTATATCCAGTAATTCTGGATAATACATTAAATTCCCATTACGACTGATTCCAATGAAACTCCATTGTCATTCCTTCTCTAGAAGTTTATTGCAAACAATGTAGTACAGATGCACAGAAATAAAATCACCATTTCTGATGTCTAATTTGCAGATTGTCCCATCAGAAGCATGAATTACGCTCGCTTTCTGACAGCTGTGAGCGCGGCGAGAAAACCGTCACCTATTCGCATACTGAGTGAGTCTGATTTGTATTATTATATTACTGTTCATAACCCTCGACATGGCCTGATTTGTGTTGTCGTTCTGGTCCAGCGGAGCTTCAGCAGCGATCTCCCCCGTCCCTGATCTCTCTGGCCGGAGGAGCTCCCAATCCCAACACCTTCCCGTTCCAGTCGGCCAGCATTAAAGTGAAGGGAGGAGATGCGGTGGTGCTGGACGAGCCGCTGATGAAGAGAGCGCTGCAGTACTCCGGCTCATATGGGTATCACACAACATACACTGCCGTTTGTTTGGCTTTAGTGGTGTTAAATTTCAGTAGTCAGTACCAATAAAAATACTATGGTTCTCCGTAGCAGTTTTGGTACCGAACAAAAGGCGCTCTCTTTATAATAAATGAAGCAGATATCACTGATATCGATATTGAAAGTGAAAACTCCACTATGAATCTCTTATGTACATCATGTTTAGACTTTGTTGGTTATCCACCTTTTTCCTACGCCTCATGACACTTCAATCAGCAAAATGAATGCAGTAATAAGCATTTTCAAAAACTGCGTACAATGAGTTGACATTATTTTACTCACCCTTCATCCATCGATCATTAAAAGGACATTTAATGTGTAAAAGCATTAACAAATTACTTTCAACATACCATGCATAACTCTTAAAAATCCTCCTTCTATCCGCAGCAATATTACGGATGTGTTAAATATCATTATAGTAATATATGTCTATATTTCGTAACAAGTACATTTTACAGCATCTGTGTGTAAACAAACCTGGAAAGAGACGTGAGGATTTGTGGAGAAAAATAAAGGATTCTTAGTGCATTCCAGGGAATTATTCATGGTTTTTATCGTGAATTAAATCAGGAGAGCAGACCACAGATGCACAGTATATGTTGTCTTTTTTCATTTGCATACGGTGGAATACAAAGGAAACATGGAAATAATCAGGAGGAAAATAATGCAGCGGCGTGAAAAGAGCTATAGATGTTGTTGTTATATCACGTCACATTAATATACCAAACATAACGTTATTCTCCTGACTTCTGAAAATAGAAAATGAATGAAAATGTACAGCTCTTTCAGTCAAAATGACAGACAAGGATTGTTTGTAGCGCAATCTTATGATTTGAAATGATTTGTTGCACTCTTTCTGAACTTCCCCAAAACGGAAGTGCCTCCCATAATTTAAAACGCAGTAGGCTCGTTAGGAAAAAGGTGGATAACGTAATTTGCGAGCGCGCAGAGCTCATACTGAACAAACTCTGGCCTACTGAGCGTTAACTTAAACGCCTCTGATTGGCCATTGCCTTCACGCGCTCAACAAACTTGTCTGTAATTGGCTACAGCGCTCAACGCTGCTAAAATCATTGTAAATAGAAACCTTTGATGAAGTGCTCACGTGAAGTCCCGGTATTTTTGACAACACTTCTATGTGTGTCTGTCTGTGTGCTCACAGTGTTCCTGAGCTGGTCTCGTGGATGAAGGATCTTCAGAAGAGCCTCCACAATCCTCCCACCGCCGGCTACAGTCCAGAGAGAGGACAGCTGGAGATGTGTGTCACCACCGGCAGTCAGGAGGGGCTCTGCAAAGTACATCCACACCCTTAACATCACACATACATCTGCTTCCAATCTGGAACCAATCAGATGAATATTCAAGTTCTGTGTGTGGGCAGTAATTATATGCTCTCAAATATATTAGATATGCAACCATAGTTAGGGTTATTATAGTTAACTAAGCCTTCCTCTAGCTGAAACAGTAGAGAAATGCACTATTAACCAAAAGTCATGGGTTGATTTCCAGGAAAACTCAGTCACTTTGGATAAAAGCATCTGTTAAATGCATAAATGCTACAGTTAACAAAAAAAGTTACTTAAAATAAATGTTAACTGAAATAATTTAAATAAAAGTTAGAACTGTTGACTTAAATAAAATAATAATAAATTAAAGATATATAGAAAAAAAACTTACTAAACATTAATCTAAAATTAAAATGAAAGCTGAAAATGTCAATTAAAAGCTAATCCAATATATCAATAATATACTGTAATAACGTATGAATTATTCCAAAAACACATAATAACATAAATATAAATGTTAACTACAACAATAAAAACAAATTGTTACTTGAATTTTTTTTTTTTTATTATTATAACTAGTTGCCAAGGCAACATTTCTCATTTTCATTTAGTTTGACTTGATGTACTAAAATAACTCAAACTGAAATAAAAAAAATATAAAATCTATATAGACAAAAATGACAGAAACACACATCCCAATTACTAGAACTTAAAAATCAAAACGGATAGTAAATAATTCAGGATAAAATCTTGAACTAAAATCCTAATTTTCACAAATATATCATACATCTCTAATCAGGGTTATTATTGGTACCTAAAAGTAAAAACTAACATGTTAGTTACTTGAAATACAATTAAATGTTAACTGAAATCAAATGAAACAAACGTTGTCATTTAATTTAACTTAATGCACTTAACTAAAAGATGATAAAAACTACAGACATTTAAAAAAAAAAAATTCAAAAAAGACAAAAACTTTAGCTGAAATTAAAATGAAATCAGAAAATATAAATATATATAATTAAAAACTATAAAAGCATCTAAAATAAGATTGTGCCAATATATGCTCTTGTGGATACACTCTGTTCCTGATGTTTGTAATCTGTGAATTGTGTTTGATATTACAAGTGATATGCAAATAGAATTATGTGGCGTCATTTAGAATGAAATCAAGTGGTAATTTTCCTCTTCACTCTGCTCATCAGATATTTGAGATGCTGGTCAATTCTGGAGATAACGTCCTCCTCGACGCTCCCACGTACTCAGGAACGCTGGCAGCCGTATGAAGCACACTTCCCATCATCACCATGTTTTACCCGTGATCTCTCTCTCGACCCATTACACGTAAACATGACCAACTCTTTCATCAACAGCTGCAGCCGCTGGGCTGTAACCTCATTAACGTGGCGAGCGATCATCACGGCATGATCCCTGCAGACCTGAGGAAGCTTCTGGCGCGCTGGGACCCGGCAGACACACAGAAACCGGGAAGCACCACACCGAGAGTCCTGTACACCATCCCGAACGGAGGCAACCCCACCGGAGCATCCATGACCTCTGAGAGGAAACAGGAAGTCTATGAGGTTAGCAGAGTTTATTCCTCAGTGCACACATATGACTTACAGCGTTCAGTTCTGCGTTTGAGTGTGGCCTAAATGCTCCCTGTCCAACCTTACAAGAACATTCAGATGTTATATGTGACATTTGTGATTTAGAGTATGTTTACCTCCTCTTCTTATGATTTTATACAAAAAAAAAAAAAAATAGTATAATATTGTACTAAATATATAAAAAAAATTATATATTTAATTAGTGCTGTCAACAGATTAATCACGATTATCGCATCCAAAATAAAAGTTTTTGTTTGCATAACGTGTGTATACTGTGTATATTTATTATGTATATATAAATACACACACATGCATGTATATATTTTAAGAAAAATATGTTATGTTTATATACATTAAATATATTTATATATAACATAAAATATAAGAATATGAATATATAAATGTATAAACATGTAAATATTTTCAAAATATATACTGTATGTGTGTGTATTTGTATATACATAATAAATATACACAGTATACACACACATATTATGTAAACAAAAACTTTTATTTTGGATGTGATTAATTGCGATTAATCATTTGACAGCACTATATTTAATTTATTTTATTAAAAATAAAATGATAAAAAGAATAATGATAAAAAAAAATGTAAATGAAATATAAAAATGTTGCCTTGGCAGCTAACTGAAATAAATAATTAGAAGTTGACATACTAAAATTATTAAAACTAAAATAAAAATAATTTAAAGCTATATCATATGGAGGGCCAAATTACTCAAAATTAAATAATTAAATAAATGTTGAAATATATAAATAAATAGTTAAATACATAATGAAATAATTAAATACATAAATGCATAAATTAATATATAAATATTTATTCATTCATTCATTTATTTATTTATTCGTTCATTTATTTATTTATTTATTCATTCATTCATTCATTTCTTTTTATTTATTTATTTATTCATTCATTCATTTCTTCATTTATTTATGTATGTATTTATTCATTTATTTCCTCCCTCCACATTTCATTTTCAGGGTTATGGTTGTCGGCACGTCACTCAGTGGGCGGCGTCACCTTTCAAACTCGATTTCTTTGGTCTGTCTAATTTCATTAGGCGCCCTTTTCTTGTTTTCTGCATCACGAGCTGTGGCTGAGCGTGGTACAGTAAAAGATCTGTTGTTTACTCTTGCAGATGAAGTTGTCAGTCGTTGACTATGACAGAATTTGAATACAAGTAGAAAATATCCGGGAGATGTTGGCTGAAATCAGTGCTGTCAACGATAGTAGCGTTGGCTTTACGCGCCTGTTTCACACTGGATGCAGAGGCAGTGCAGAAGCTGTGCGTATGCAGAGCAGGAGCGTTTGGCAGTGTTTGTCGCGCGCAGCTGAACCGCGGCTTGTGTACTGCAACTACAGACGAGTATCGTCAATTCTGTTCTATTATCCAGCGTTCTCCTCCGAACACTGTGCACCATGTGCTTCGATGTATGAAACAATACATAAATAAAACAAAATTAAAATGACAACTGAAAATATAAAAATAAAAGTGAATTCAAATTATGAATATGATATGCAAGTATACAAATAATGCTAAAATAAAACAGAAAATATAAAAATTAAAGCTAATACAACATATTAATATATTCTAGTACTATTCTACTATATTATTTTTCTATAATATTATTTTTAAATGTTAAAGTATTTTATTTTAGTTTGTAGTTTAAGTGTAAATATTGCTGTTTGTTCTCAACCAGTGGTGTGAGTTTGGGGGCGGGGCTGTTTGTTTTTCCGACCAATGGCACACAGCCAGTGTTGAAGATGCTTACTATTGTGTTTTTAATTCGCAGCTTGCCAGGAAATATGATTTGCTTATCATCGAGGACGACCCGTATTATTTCCTACAGTTCCAGAAAGTAAGTTGCTCTGATTTATCGCTCTGTTTGTATTGTGTGATAGATTAGCATGCAGCGGTAGCCATATACTGACCTCTCTGATAGCCTCTCTATTGCTGCTCTGATAAGATAACACTCAGTAATAAAATAAAGTCAATCCTCTGCTCTCTTCTTCTGTTGCTCTGCTGTCATCCAGCCGTGGGCTCCAACATTTCTGTCCATGGACGTAGACGGACGCGTCCTGCGAACGGACTCCTTCTCTAAGATCCTGTCGTCGGGGTGGGTGTTTGTCAGTGGGACAGGGCTGTTTCTGTCCTGAGACACAGCCATTGACTCAATGGAGAAAAGCTCCGAGAGAAACCTGTGTGAATGACAACACTGAGATATATCCTGGAAATCCTCTCTTATATCCACTTCTGTTATTACCATGCATTTTCACCATGGCAATGGCATTTTATTCTTGGAAAATGACATTGGTAGTGCTATTTAATTGTTGTACAGTACATGATATATACATATAATAATAATAATAATAATAATAAAAAATTAAAGTGTACCATAAATTATAAAATTAAAAGATACACGTAAATAGCATTTTATTGAATAAATATTATATTGTACCATGAATTACTCATATAATTGGTCTACATATTATAATAATAATAATATATATATATTATTTATATTATTAATGTAGATACTGTAATGTAGATTAATGTTTTTTATATCTATTATATCTAATTTTATTTATTATACATTCAGTATAAATTATTTATATTACTATTTAATTGACATTATATAAATTATTTATATGTAAATATAATTAAATAATATTTAATTCATATATTTAATATGTCTGAAAAATATATAATTTTGTAAAAATTAGAAATAATATATATACACATACATGCACACAATATAAACTTAATTACATAAATTAACTATTTATATATGAATTATTTATTATTTATATTAATTATTTATGTAAAGGTACATTTAAATATAATTTTATTCAATAGTTTTTATATTGTACCATAAAGTAAAATCACTCATAAAAGATATTAAGTACCTTTGGGCTTTTCTCAGATTGTGAAACCCTTGAGTTTGTTGTTGAACTGGAGCATCATTATTCTTGAATCATTTGTGTGTGTGTGTGTGTGTGCGTGTGTGTGTGTGTGTGTGCGTGTGTGTGTGCGTGTGTGTGTGTGTGTGTTGCGTGTGCGTGTGCTGTTTCTCCTGACAGGTTGCGGATCGGTTTCGTCACTGGACCGAAGCCGCTGGTGGACCGTGTAGTGCTGCACATCCAGGCCTCTACGATGCACACCAGCACCTTCACACAGGTCAGACCATCGCTCACATTCACCGTCCTGCTTCTCTCCTGAGTCAGCAGCGCAGCAGCTTCAGCCGGGGGTTCTTCCTCGGTCCACAGTAGCTGTAGTCTGTTCATGACAGGCCTTGTGTTCTGCTTTCAATGCACAGCTGCAGAAACACGTAGAGTAAAGCACAGAAATGTGTCTCTGAGAGTAGGAGTGGATTCATGAGAGGAGGAGGTGTGTTTGTACTGTACGTGTGTTTGGGCTCCCAGCACTTTAATTATTCTCAGCGTGAATCTCAGGAGAAGAGATGCAGCGAGAAAAACAAGTGTGAGATTCACAGGAGCGACGAGACTGATGAAGACTGTCTGGTCTGTTTCCGCTGCGCTGGGATGGTTTGAAAAATAAGAAGTCATTAAATAATGTTTAATCAATATCAAATAATTATAAATATTTATTTTAATAGTAATTCTTGCAATATTTACTTTATATATTAATAATAAATAATCTTTATCTAAACAGTAAATTTATTTTATATATTAAATAATGTATAAAATATTGTTTTCTGTTTTATTTTGTTGCTGTGGTGGGATGACTAGCAAAATAATCTTTAAGATTAAAAATTAATTAAATACTATTGAATAAATATTCAAATATTTTAGGTAATTGTGTAATTGTATATTATTTTAGTATTTTATTTATATATATATATATATATATATTTGTTTTCTATTTTGTCACTGTGGTGGGATGATTTACAAAATACTCTTTAATTAAGATTACCAACGTCATTAAATAATGTTAAATAAATATTAAGTAGTGTTTATTCTGATGATGATTATTAATATTTATTTAATACATTAAATAATACATGTTTTTCACTTTGGTGGAATGATTTGCAAAATACTCTTAAGATTTAGCATCAAATAATGTTTAAGAAATATTAAATAATATTAGATAATATTTACTTTATTAATAATGACTAATATTTTTTTTTTTTTTTAAATAGTGTAATTTATTTTTTGCTGTAGAGAGATGATTTGCAAAATACTCTGATTAACAATGATTATACATTAATGTATAAAATACGTTATTTTCTTTTTCTTTTTTAATAATTGCTATACCATATCATAAACATATCTGATATATTCTGACCTGCAAAATACAGGCCATATTATGTTTCTTGCAGCTGAATCAAACTGAAGCTCAAATAAAATATCCAAGCCTCTTGTTAGTCACATTGTATAACGACACTCGAGGTTTAGTTTTTCCTCTCCTCTCTCTGTGTTTTCAGCTCATGGTCTCTCAGCTGCTTCATAGCTGGGGTCCAGAAGGTTTTCTCAAGCACATTGACGGGTGAGCCAGAGATTTATGATTTTAACCACTCTTAAGAGTTCAATCAAATTCCTGTGCTATTATATAAATGACCACAGGGTTCTGCTTACTATATTTAAATTGTTGTTCATAACTGTATTTTATTCTAGATTGTAAACTTTTATAGACTTCAGTTGGACCTTTGGTCAGTTTTTTTGGTCAGGTTTTATTGAAGTTGAGCTGTGCTTATGGTTGGCATTTGTTTTTGCTCTTCCTCAGGGTGATTGAGTTTTACAGATCTCAGAGGAACGCCATGCTCTCCTCAGCAGACAAATGGCTCAAAGGTTTGACTCGCACATCAACTGCATCTGTTATTGACACTATCATATCAGTCTTATGTAACTGTATTTTAACATTGATCCCTGTGCAATGCCTGATTTAATATTTTATACTAAAATTGCAAACTGAGTCGAGTCTAAATGATCTTCTGTAGTAATCGGCTGTGTGCCACAGATGTGGTCCATATAGCTTATGTTGTATTGAACTAAAACACAAGGCAGAAGTTCACAATTGCTATTGATTTTTTTGAAATAAGTAAATTATCTCATATATCGGAGCGTCAGAGTCCAGATTACAGTATTTAAAGGAATACACAGTTCACCTATAAATAAAAAATGCTGAAAATGTACTCACAGGCCATCCAAGGTGTAGATGAGTTTGTTTCTTCATCAGATCTGATGCATTACGTCACTTTCACAGCAATGGATCCTCTGCAGTGAATGGGTGCCGTCAAAAACATCTCAATAATCCACAAGTAATCCACACCATGCCAGTCCATCAATTAATGCCTTGTGAAGACAAAAGCTGCATGTTTGTAAAAAAAATCCTTCATTAATACATTTTAAGGATAAAATATGAGTCCATAATCTATAATAACTCATCCTCAAATGAAAAAGTTCCAACACTCCTGTTATCTCTGACATTAAAATCCACCCACATATTTGTTTGGCTTGTAAAGGGTGCTTGATCTGTGCATATTCACTCCTGTTTCAGACAAGAACTTCACTAGTGAAAGCAATATCGTGGATTCGTATTTTAGCTGGAAGCAACAGTTTGAAGCAAAAACTCACTTCACAAGATGTTAATTGATGGACTGGAGTGGTGTGGATTATTGTGATGTTTTTATCAGCTGTTTGGACTCTCATTCTGACGGCACCCATTCACTGCAGAGGATCCATTGCTGAGCAAGTGATGTAATGCTACATTTCTCCAAATCTGATGAAGAAACAAACACATCTACATCTTTGATGGCCTGAGGGTGAGTACATTTTCAGCAAATTGTCATTTTTGGTTGATCTATTGCTTTAATTACTCTCCGTGTGTTGTGTAGATGTAGCTGAATGGCATCCTCCCATGGCCGGCATGTTCCTGTGGATTAAACTCAAGGGCATTAAAGACACACAGCAGCTGATAATGGAGAGAGCGTTAGAGAAAGAGGTTCAACACACTCACACACACATCTGTGTAATTCACACGTACACAAAAGCTCATACAGTTTACTTTTGTGCTGATTGTGATGATATAAATGTTTTAATTTTGCTACATGAAAAATACTCACTTCTGTACGAAACCACTTTCGTTTATCACTGCAAACATTTCCTGTGAGTCAAAGTCATTTGTATGCTTTATGATCCAATACAGCAGGTTTGCTGGGGCTTTTTGCCAAAGCAAAGTTTGAATATTGTGTGCTGTGCATGCCTGCGTGCGCATGTGTGCCTGCTGTGCGTGCGTGCTTGTGTGTGTGTGTGCGCTGTGCCTGCTGTGTGTTTATGTAAATGAACTGAAGCACCTGATCCTGATAACACACCACATGGTTTGCCTCCCACACACATTCAATAGAACATCTGTTTCTGTTGAGACGAGTTAGTCCAGTTAAACATCTTTAAACCGTATTTACTTCATGTGTTTGAAGCTGAACATGTTCAGTGTTAAAATACTTTTCTTATTTCCACCTTATTAACATCAAGTAAGCCTTCAAAACATTGCTGTGTTTGTTTGAGCATTGACAGTCAAAAGTTACGTCTGTAAACGTGATGCTAGACTTTGGTTTCTCCTGAAGTCTCCGTTCTAATCAAAACCTTCAGCAGGTGTATATTAAAGGTCTTTGAATGATTATCTTGAATCGTTGTCAGGTTTATTGTGTGTCTGTTTGTAGGTTCTTCTGGTGCCTGGAGGAGTTTTCAACATCAACAGCTCAGATCCGTGTCCGTATGTTAGAGCCGCCTTTTCTCTCTCCACACCTCAACAGATCGATGAGGTACACACACACACACACACACACACACACACACACACACACACACACACACTGCATATATGTGTGTATATATATATATATATATAATATGTATGTATATGTGTGTACACATCACATTTATTTGTGCAAAACTACAGTAATATTGTGAAAAATTATTACAATTTAAAATGTTGTATTGTAATATATGCTAAAATGTAATTTATTTCTGTGACGCAGCACTGAATTTTCAGCATCATTACTCCAGTCTTCAGTGTCACATGATCTTCAGAAATCATTCTAATATGCTGATTTGCTGCTCAAGAAACATTTCTGATTATCAGTGTTGAAAATAGTTGTGCTGCTTTTTTGTGATTTTTTTTTTTTGTTTTCCCCAGGATTTTTTATGAATAGAAATCTCAAAAGAACAGTATTTATTTGAAATAGAAGTCTTTTGTAACATTATAAATGTCTTCACTGTCACTTGATCAATTTACTGCATTAAGAATAAAACTATTAATTTTCTTGGAAATAAATTTTTGAACTGCAATATATCATTGTATATCATTTATTAGAGATATATAGGTAATTATATATCACAATATGTTAAGTTTCTCATGTGCTTGAGTTGCTTTTCGTGTTTTAAAATGATGCTGCCTATATAGAGCATTTCAAATCAGTCACTTATAAGTTTTCATTTCATATTATGCCTACTAATAGTATATTCTGAGCACTAATGAACTCAAGTGCATCTGGTGTTGATCTGTACTTCAGGATAAGGCTTCACTTTGTCATTTATGGCTCTTTCCTCTTCATCCACAGGCTTTCAGGAGACTGGCTGATCTTATCAAAGATGCCATGTGAGCAGCTGATTTCCAGGAGGAGGAATCAAGGGTCTGATATTTTTAATGTTCAGTATCTTCTATTAAATGCTGCTGTCACATGCCACACAGACAGAATGTTTTTTGCACAACAAACCCATATTTTCACCTTTCATATGGTACAGATAAAAAAAACTTTAAATGATGTTTAATGACACCATTTTATAAAAATTTGTATTCTTTATTTAGGGTGTATTAAGGGAATGAATTGTTCATTGAAGTTGATTTACAATGCAATTTCAGCCGCTGTCTACAGGGAGACGTTTTTTTATGTGATTTTAAAACTGGTTTAGTGTGTAAAATGTTTAACCATAAGAAGGTCAAGGTCAAATGGATGTATTTTATTGCAATCGTCCGTTATTTTAAATCTTCATGATGATTTCTGAGTCTTCATTAATGGAGGGTGACCTGTAATATGACTAGTTAGCTGCTGTTAACTTGAGCTGTTGTGAACACAATTGAGTAGTAAATGTACTGGTATGTTGCACGTAGAAGCTTTTAAAATGGCATTAGACTAATGGACTCTTATCACAGACTGTAACGACTCATTTCTGCAATAACTCGAATCCATCTCTGTTTTTTCATAGTTTGGAAAGTCATGGGAATGCAATATTGGATTTTTTGCTCTCGCTTTTGGAGCAAATAGTAATGCAAAAATTACATTTGCAATGATCTCCCATATACAGTATAAGTTTACCCTGCAATGGTTTGCTTTGGCTTTCCGGAAATGTGAAATGGTTCATACTGGTCACCATTTGATTTCATTTTAGTCTTATTAACCCATATTTTTGTATGTAGTCCAATGGACTTGCATGTCATTGTGCATGCCAGTCCATTTGGAAACAAAATGGTTCAATAAATCAATAAATAAATTTGGTTGTTGTATGTAATGCTGATTCTCACTCAACTTTGTGCATTTACCAAATCTTTGCCTTATTTAATAGGATGGACCTCCCAAAAATTTAAATTGTCATTTACTTTTGATAATAGTAAAGATGAAGATGATATTTTGAATCTTGGCAACCAAATGTTTTCGGCTCCCATTGATTTCCATACTATGGACAATAAAATACTATTTAAGTCAATGGGAGCCAAACAGTTTGGTTACCAACATTCTTCAAAGTATCTTCTTTCGTGCTCCACAGAGGAAAAAGAAAGCATACAGTGATGACAGAATTTTCATTTTTTTGGATGAATCATCTGTTTATAGTTGCATAAATTCCATTGCATTGTTGAAATGTTTTTCAATAGAGAACTTGTTGATTTTAACAATGCAGAATGTAAGTCCTTAACCTTTGAACGCATTCATTAGAGCACTGGATTTCACACTGTGTGTGTGTGTTGTCTCAGTGACAACAGATTCTTTGTGTACACTACTCAGGGAAAGGGTTTATGAAGGGCTCACCCACACACACTCCGACGGCTGCGATAAATCTTGGTGTGATTGTGCATAAACTCTGAGTTATGCACTCATAAGTGCTTTAAACGCAAGATTAATAGTGTGTACGTGTGTTTCCTGGGGTTTTATTAGTGTAACACGCTGGTTATAACAAATGGTCAAAGTGCTGTGGTTTAACGTTGACCAACAAGGGCAGTTAACCCTTAAACTGGATTCTGAATGTGCAATCTAGTGTGACAGAGGTGGAAAGATACACATTGCCACAGCATATTCACATTAGCTGACCTTTACAGGGTTGATTTTGTTAAAAAACAATGACACACGCTTCAAACACAGGTTAATGTTTCTTTATATGTGTCCAAAGGCAATGCAAATATAACAGTACAGTGGTGATATCACATTGTACTTTGAAATATTTTGGTAATAATGAATGATTACCATGATATTTACATAGTTCTCCAATATACCATACTATGTGTATGATACATAATATATATGTGACCCTGGAGCACAAAACCAGTCATAAGTAGCAAGGGTATATTTGTAGCAAAAGCCAAAAATACACTGTATTGGTCAAAATGATAATTTTTCTTTTATGCCAAAAATCATTAGGGTATTAGGTAAAAATCATGTTTCATGAAGATATTTTGTAAATTTCCTAACGTAAATATATCAAAACTTGATTTTTAAATTAGTAATAGGCTATGCGTTGCTAAGAACTTCATTTGGACAACTTTAAAGGAGATTTTCTCAATATTTTGATTGTTTTGCACCCTCAGATTCCAGATTTTCAAATAGTTGTATCTCGGCCAAATATTTTCCTATCTTAACAAACCATGCATCAATGGAAAGCTTTCAGATTATGTATAAATCTTAATTTTGAAAAATTGACCCTTATTTCTGGTTTTGTGGTCCAGGGTCACATTATACTATACTGTCATTCCTGTACCTTTCATAAGGAAAATATTTCACATTTACTGTATATGCAAAACTAGTTAACTGAGGAAATAAACCAAACTGGGTGAGGAAGTTAGTTCAAATACACAACCAATTACTGGAAAAACTGGGTCAGTCCAGTGAAAAGGGAAAAAAAGATGGGGGAGGAATAGAAAGCAGATAGGCAGAGATGATAGGAGGGGTTTAAAAACCGAACACATAACGCTTTACTCGATCCTGTCTGTCGTATTTCATTCACAGTACATCATTTTGGGCTTTTAAAGAGATTTGTGGGTCCTATCTCGCAGTCTCAGTTAAAACCAGACCCAGATCCTCGTCGGATCGTCGACGGTTAACGTTTCAGGACGAACATCGAGAGATAATACCAGCGGGGGAAAATAATGGTGTAAGTATTACGCTGTTAATCGCGCAAATATCGTCGAATTTGTAACCGTTTAGCAAAATTGAACAAAAGGAAACGCGGCTGTTTTCGGCTAACGTATCAGGCTAACGCTGTCAGCGGCGTATTCAGCGGTTATGCGACGATTTTTTTAACATTCATGTGGAATATATGTATACTTGAGGTTTTATATTTCATTTCTAGATGTTGAATTGTAAGGGTTTAAAGCCGCTAAATGTGTTATAATCTGTATTTTATGCGTCTTCCGTAGCGGATGGTGACCCGTCATATGACTAACGTTAGTTAGCCGTTGTTAGCTCGAGATGTTTGCAACACATTTTAACGTGTCAGATATGATTTAGGCATTAGAACTGTGTGAATATCACTATAATACATCATAAACCTGGTCTTTGTTGGTTAATACGTTAATGTTCGAGTAAATCAATCGTGTGTTGCGCGTTGAAGCTTTTGAAATGACATTAGGCTAATACGTGCGGGTTACCATTTGTTTTGATGTAACGTAAACTTGTCATATTAACACGTATTTATGTCCATTTTTAGCTTTTCTTTTCATTTTCTTCATGAAATGCAATATTTAGACTGCAAATGGTTTGAATCTACAGTAAACGTCAAATAGAGATCAAATATGTGGTGTCAAAAACATTAACTCTATTAAATGGCTTTATTTGACTTTTTAACCATTAACTATATTATTATGTCCGCCTTAGAAATATGAGTAATTTCTTATTTTTGCACGTCTTGTTCTTGTTTGCCAAGATCACACGAAGAGGAGGAGCCACAGCTTCTGTGTGCTGAACTTGAGATAAAAGCCTTATGTCATTCTGACAAATCAAGTATGTTTTCATTAATTTTTCTCTTTTTATTTTGTCTTTTCAGTGATTCATCTGCAGGAAGGACCATGTGCACCGGTGGTTTGCGTTCTCTGTGCTTGCAGGCTTGCAGATAACCAGTGACTGTAACATGAGGACCGGTGGAGAATGACATCTCATCCTGAGGGTTGTTACAAAAAGCCAGAGAAAATGAACAGGGCCAACGGATACGTGATCATTTATTTAGTGTCCATGATTAGTTTCTGTGCGACAGAGGCTTTGAACATCTCAGCGGTGGATGGAGACGGAAAAGAGAACGGGACCGAGGCAGATGGAGGCGGCTCGGTTCCCCTGGTGCTCACCAAAGTAAGCCAGATCATCGCCCGCGAGGGGAACTGTGCTTTAATTGACTGTAATATCACCGGCGACCCCTTTCCAAACATCCAGTGGTGCAACTCGCACGGACACCTGCTTGACACTGAGAAAAGTGGTAAGTTTACTGTAAAAATCACCTTCAGGACACCAGTGCATTCTCATATATCACTGGACCTACACTTGGTCGCTTTATACGTTTATTTGATTCTGTTGGTGTAATCCATTTACACTAAATATAAATCTGATCTACTGTTCCCGTACTATACACACACGTCATGTAATTGAGTTTACTTCCATTATAATCATGTATGGGAGGTAGTGTTCAATTTAGTTGTTGCTCCAAGTGTAAAGACTTCCTATTGGGTTTGTGAGTATGTACAACAAAACGAATAATTTAATTATTACGTTAGCATTCAAAAACTTTGGGTCTGTATGATTTAAAAAAAAAAAGTTGCATTAATTTGATATACAGTAAGACAGTAATAATGTGAAATATTATTACAATTTAATATAATAGTTTTCTATTTTAATATATTTTAAAATGTAATTTATTCCTGTGATCAAAGCTGAATTTTCAGCATCATTACTCCAGTCTTCAGTGTCACATGATCCTTCAGAAATCATTCTAATATTCTGATGCAAACTCCTTTAACATGTTATAGGGGTTTGTGCTGATTTTTAGGATTTATTTATTTATATATATATATATATATATATATATTAGGGCTGTCAATCGAGTAAAAAAATTAATCTCGATTAATCGCATGATTGTCATAGTTAACTCGCAATTAATCGCACATTTTTATTTGTTCTAAATGTACCTTAAATCAATCCTTTTCAAATTTTTAATACTCTAATCAACATGGGCATGGACAAATATGGATGTTTTATGCAAATGTACACTATATTGCCAAAAGTATTGGGTCGCCCCCTTCTAATGAACAGGTTTGACTACTTTAGTAATTTCTATGAGTACAAATCTTAATGTTAAAGCATATAATGATATTCTAGGAAATTGTGTGCTTCTAATATTATAGCAACAGTTTGGACTCTTTTCTATTCTAACATGACAATGTCTCTGTGTATAAGGCAAGGTTCAAAAAGAAAATGATTGATTCAGTCAGTGTGGAAGAACTTGACTGGTCTGCATAAAACCAAGTCCTAATCCCAGTTTAACACCTCTGGTGTGACTGTAAATGCAGACCTTGAGCCAAAAACTCATCACCAAACACCAATGACTTGTACATATGGGTTCAGTCATTTTAGACACTTCCAAAACTGTTGCAACAGAGATGAAATACAATTTTTAAATACATGAATTATGTTCCCATCGTTGTTGCCACAGATTTGGAAGTGCATTTTTCTATTCTAAAGAAGGGGGTGTCCCAATACTTTTGACAATATAGTGTATGTACAAGTCACTGGTGTTTGGTGATGAGTTTTTGGCTCAAGGTCTGCATTTACAGTCACACCAGAGGTGTTAAACTGGGATTAGGACTTGGTTTTATGCAGACCAGTCAAGTTCTTCCACACTGACTGAATCAATCATTTTCTTTTTGAACCTTGCCTTATACACAGAGACATTGTCATGTTAGAATAGAAAAGAGTCCAAACTGTTGCTATAATATTAGAAGCACACAATTTCCTAGAATATCATTATATGCTTTAACATTAAGATTTGTACTCATAGAAATTACTAAAGTAGTCAAACCTGTTCATTAGAAGGGGGCGACCCAATACTTTTGGCAATATAGTGTATGTTTATTATTATTGAAACCATAGTCAACATAAAGCATGAAGAGTAGACATGTTTTAGTAGCCTTTAAAGTTTACTCTCATCAGTGAGAGACGCGTTCAGAATCAGCACATGGTCACTGTCTGGGGGGCTTTGTTTTCAAGCGTGCAACTCGCGGCATTCACTGTTCTTCTTCTGCTGGCGGTTATCAAACAGCGTTGCATTGCTGCGGGCGCCCCCTTCTGGATTGGGGGTGAATTGCCTGTATTCGTCATAAGGCCTCATGCACCGAACCGAGATCTCCGTACCGTGACGGTTCGGTACGAATACATGTACTGTGCCACCCCTATATATATATATATATATATAACACGCTTAATGTTTTATTTATTTTGGGAATGACCACAGTGGATATTTTCCATTATTTATTACATCCACTCTTTTTGAGATTAATCGGTTATGCAACGATTTGATCTTTAAATCTGGTAATATAAAACGTGACTCAGTCAGGAGTGAATTGGACAGGGTGTTACTGTGTGAAGAATTAGTGTGAACTAAAGACCGTTCAATGGGTTTCATCTTGCACAGCATTTATGAAGAGAATGACACCAGAGGCTTCAATTTATATTGAAGGAATAGTTCACCCAAAAATGAAACTTTGCTGAAAATGTTCTCACCCTCAGGCCATCCAAGATGTGGATGAGTTTATTTGTTCATCAGAACCGATTTGGAGAAATGTAGCATTACATAATTTGCTCACCAGTGGATGCTCTGCAGTGAATGGGTGCCGTCAGAATGAGAGTCCAAACAGCTGATAAAAACATCACAATAATCCACAAGTAATCCACACCACTCCAGTCCATCTGTTAATGTCTTGTGAAAAGAAAAGCTGTGTTTGTAAGAAACAAGTACACCATTAAGGAGTTTTTGAATTCAAACCATTGTTTCTGGCTAAAATATGAGTCTATAATCCATAAAAATGCTAAATCTTCTTAGCATCTATCTATCTATCTCTCTATCTATCTCAGATCAAGCACCGTTTACAAGTGAAAACAGTTCTAAACAAATATATGTTGATGAATTGAATGAAAGAGGACTTTTTATATGGACTTTTTCACTCAAGGATGTGTTATTTAGGATTATGGACTTGTATTTTAGCCAAAGGTTTTGAAGTTATTACACCTTAATGATTTGTTTCTTACAAACGCAGCTTTTCGCTTCACAAGACATTAACTGATGGACTGGAGTGGTGTGGATTATTTGTAGATTATTGTGATGTTTTTATCAGCTGTTTGGACTCTCATTCTGACGGCACCCATTCACTGCAGAGCATCTATTAGTGAGCAAGTGATGGAATGCTAAAATTCATTTTTGGCAGAACGATTCTGTTAAACAAAATTTGTTTTTTGTAACCAGGATGGTTTGACATAGTTGTTAACTTTGCCATCAACATTAAGTACATCTAAGTATTTGCAACCCATTTTACAGTCATATTTCAGTGAAACATGATATTTAAGAAAGGAAAAAGTGTGAAGTTGTCTGTGGTGGAGGACTAACTACTTCCTGAAAGACTACCAGCACTCTTAAAAATAAGCAGCACTTTGGCCTAGATTACATCATCTGAAGGAAAGCTAATTTGATTTGTTGTTCATTCACAATAAGACAAGGATTTCACATTATGAAAGTAAATATAGTGCATTTTAATTTCATGCTATTGGCTTTGCACAGCTAATAGCCAGCGGCTAAAGATCAAATCATTTTACTTTTACTTACATAATGCATTGCTGAATTGTTTCATAAAGGTCTGATTAAAAGACTTCAGGTTGCTGCCAGTAAGTAATGCGTTGGTGGACTGGTGCCAAAAATGAAGTTATTGATATGGAGTTTATAAATTCCCATCAGCACTTTAAACACTTGTGCATTATGTATGTGCGTCCTTTAGACAAGGTGAACGTTTAAGAGTTTCTGCACAAACCTTGGGTCAGTGTCTTTATGTAAAGGCATGTCTGTGGGTTATGCAAAGTCGATTAGCATGGCTGCATTGTTCACGGAACTATGTTTTGTATTTTCATCTTTGAGGAACTGGGTTTACAAAAAAGGGTGTTTACATGCACCAGTTATTTTGGAAGCATGTCTAGTCATGTCTTCAACTATGTTCTCTATTTGGTGGAAAGGTCGTAAATTGTTTATGCAAAACCTGATTTTCACACCTAGATTTTTGCTTTTTATCAGTTTCACTTTGCATGTAACCTCCTTTATCAGCTTACTCAGTGTGAACATTTTGTTTCCTTATTTTGTTGAAATTAGAGATGTCTGTCTTGCATTTTTTTATTACATCTGATGCATATTACCCAGAAAAATGGGAAGCATTTGTTCTGTCATCTTGATTGTGATCTGGCACGCACTAATGTGATTGGTTGACTTATGAAACTGTTTTCAAGGTTGCGGGTTGCTATTTTCAGCAGTTTTGCAGATGGGTTAATTGCTGGATTTAATCATTTGTCAGGTTACTGGCATCAGATCTAGATCTCTGGTCTTAGAAGATAATGTTAAGAAAAACTAGTTATCTATGAGCAGAACTGCAGGTTTCACTTATTGCTTTTGGCTGATCGGAAGTTATGTTTACAAAGTCTACACACATTTCTTCACATCTTTTTTGTATAGCCAGTCACAGATATTATAGTCACTTCTGTTTTCATTTGACTTTTTTTATTTAATTTTTTTCTATGCTGTTTTATGCCAGAATTAATTACTTCACATAAACGATCCTAATTGCACGTAAAACAAAACAAACAGTGGTTGGTCACATATGTGTGTATCAAACTATCTTCATATCTAATGGCGCATTGAAGTCCTCCTTGGGAAGTCGTAATTACAACCTCAGGTGCTTTTAGATCACTTCAGGTACCTTTTTGGCATAAAATTCAACAATTTTTTTTTTTTAATTTACATCTACAAAATGATAAAGCATTGGATGTTTTTATTTTATTTATTTTTTTACTGCTCTAAATTGAATCATATTTTCTGTCATTATTGTGCAGTACTATAGTAATTTGTACATGCAATTTAGACAATTTTGTATTGTAAAAGGATTTTTTTTTAATTAAATATTTTTTTTTTACCATTTATACAGATGCTTTTCCATTGCTTTCGCCATGTTTTCTCACTGACACACCCCCAATTCATAAAGTTGGGTAATTTACTATAAATTTACCGCTCTTAATTAAACTTTGTGGTGACATTCATGTACATTTAACTCTTAAATATGATCTTGAACGCACCATAAGACAATTCTTAGCCAGAATATACTGCAAATGGAGTAGACTATGCCAAAAGTTAAAGGTTTTTATGAATTTTTAGTAACATCATTTTGTTGGAAAAGTTTTTGGATTTCACTCAAGTTTAATCAGTCTGTTTTAATGAAAAAATAAACTTTCAGTCTTCAGGAAGTGATTTTTCTCTGTCTTTTTCTGCAGATAATAAATGGTGGATTCTGGATAACGGCGTCCTCAACATCACCAGCATCACGTTTGCAGACCGCGGCAAATACACCTGCATGGCCTCCAACGCGCACGGCAAGGCCAACTGCACGGTGACGCTGCGCGTGGTCTTCACCAACGGAGATATGGGCGTGTATTACATGGTGGTGTGTCTGGTGACCTTTACCATCATCATGATTATGAACATCACTCGCCTTTGCATGATGAGCAGCCATCTGAAGAAAACCGAGAAGGCCATCAACGAGTTCTTCCGCACAGAGGGCGCGGAAAAGCTCCAAAAGGCCTTCGAGATCGCGAAGCGAATTCCTATCATTACCTCAGCAAAAACGCTGGAGCTGGCGAAGGTCACGCAGTTCAAGACCATGGAGTTCGCGCGCTACATCGAGGAGTTGGCGCGTAGCATACCGCTCCCGCCGCTGATCACGAACTGCCGCACCTTCATGGAGGAGATCCTCGAGGTCGTCGGCGTGGAGGAAATGAGACACACTTTTGTCCGACAAGCGCCGGAGAATCACGACGAGGCGGCTGCCAGCACTTCTGATGATGTTTTCACTATCTTGCGCGAAAGAGAGCGGGCGAGGGAGAGGGAGCGCAGTGATTCTCCTGCCGCGGACTCGGACGACGCGTCGCTTCACGAGCAGCCTCAACACATAGCCATTCAGGTTTCGGTTCATCCGCCGTTAGCTGCAGCAGGATGCTGTAACATGGAAGCTCCGCCTCCTTCCAAAATAGTCTCCTCTCCGTCCCCATTGGCTCAGCTGCCTCTGGAGGAGGAGTCTGAGGAGAACGAAAACAAGGCGGAGTCTGTAGAAGGGGGTGGTGCTGCACAGAAAACCCAAGTCACTTCTGAAAACCATGTGTAATATCCTGAGGAAAGGATGATGACCTCGCTATGCATTTTCTTGGGGAACGAAAAGGTCAAGTTTAGTTTTTCTTCTCAGTAGTTGCTTTCTATTAGTCATCTTAGGAAAGATGAAGAATAGCTGCATTTGTGTTTGGGTGAATCTCGCAAAACTCATATATCTGGGCCATATTTTACCTTAAAATTAATTGGAGGAAAAAAAGAGCGAAATTGTATTTTGCGTAAAGAAAATAAAGCCCATTTTCCATAGTTTCTGCACTGCATTGTGATATTTGAATGAGATTAACCCTCCATTTTTAGAAGCTATTGTAATTCATAAAATGTTCTCATTGCTGTACAATTAAAATTATATATATTTTTTTTCAAATGTTAAATACTCAATATTCATTCAATTATACATCTTGGTTGTATTTGTGATGACTGGATTGAATTTAGGTTGACTTAAATTCAAACGGAACAGAATAATTGTTCGTACTGTTTTGCAATTATATAAAAAAGTACAAATATTTGCATTACTGTGTATTTACATGTTTATTTTATTTTTTGCATTACAGTAATGTGATTTTGGAGGCAAAATTTGCCTAAAATGATATCACAATCCCCAATAATTATTTATGGTCTTAAAAATAGTTAATTTTCTTTATGCAAAATGTTTTCTTTAAATTTTGGGGTAAAATATAGCCTTGTCATTTCTTTGTGAGATTGACCTGTTTAAGTTATATTTCCCATGACAATGAATAATCATGCTGAATGTATTTTGGGCGAAGTTCTCTATTTATTTAGAAAATCCAGGTTTTCCCGTGATTCTATTTTTTTCGTAGTTTCCAGAAACTATGGCTTTTGAGGGATACAAAGCTCACATCTTAATCATCAGACATAAAATAGTTCTGTTGGATGTAGTTACGGATTATCCATTTCACGAATAAACGAGAACGTACAACTGATTAATACATTTGGCTGAAAGTAAAACACTTACACCGTTTGAGGCTGAAGCATTTTTCATTCAATAGAAATCCAACATTTGTGACAATATTTCAGAAGTGATGTGCACAGTAATCTCTAAGATCTCTCTCCCTCTTATTATGCATGAATGCATGTCGATCTGTTTTCAGTGCTGGACTCGGAGAGACAAAACTTTTGTTTGTGATCTTGTCTGCTATGTGTTATTTATCATCGGTCAGGTAAACACGGCATCGACACTTTGAATAACGTAGAAATTTCAGTTTGAGATTACGAGGCATTTTATTCAGTTGAGTTTCCACTGGAGTCTTTATACTGTTACTGTAATTAATGATAGTATTATTACTTTACTAGTAGTAGTACAGTAAGTATTACTTTTGATTTCAGATGCACAGCTAGGTTTCTTTTGTGTGTTTTTGTTATATTTTAACCTCTTTTTGAGGATCCAACAGAGAGTTCTTTATAACAGAGCCCCGATAATAATGTTTAATCTCTTGATGTCCCAGAAACACTGGACATATATAGTCTTGCTTCTTAAATAGGCTCACCTTTTAGTTTGTGCAAACAAGTTAGAATTCTTCAATGTAAATGTGTTTTTTGAGGGGGCTCTAAATCCAGAGTAACCCAGCAGTCTGCTGCACTGCTGATATAGCTAAACAGGTTAAGCACTAGTCTTTACGACTGTTCCTGGTCAGGATTGTCAGAGGAACCGATGGCCATAGTGCTCTTCTAAACGCTGTTTTATAAGTAGTGAAATAAAGCTGCTGTGTACCCATGATTCCCTGTGTTTGTCTTCATTGACTCAGATCTTTTATAAGCCTTTATCATCAAAATATAACACTTTGTAGACACTTGTTGATCTTTTGCAGATCATTTTATGTTGTTTGACGTGAAAGTGACATTATTTGAAGTGCATTAGTAAGTACTGAGCTGAATGCCTTGATCGAGTTTGTGCTTGCTGATTTGCATATGTGAATGAATATGTCTGATTTTAAGGAATAGTTCATACAAAATGAAAAATTAACAATTATTTACTTGCCCTCATGTTGCTCCAAGACAAGTAGACTTTTTTAAATATGTATTTTAATAATTTAGGTAAAATGTTTTATTAGACTTGCAGTTGTAACACTGCAGTCATACAGAACTGATTCACTGAAATTAAGGGAATAAAATATAATTAGTAAAAATTAATTAAATTAATTAAATTTGAGAAGCAATAAAAAAAACAAAATGTAATTTATAATTACGTATCTATTATAATTATATGTAAATATCAACCTTACGTAAAATGCCGTTAACGTTTGCCCGCCACTGACTCCAGCAGCGCGTGCGCATAAACTGACTGACTGGGATGGCGCGCATTTCTGAGGCGACGCAGTTTTACCTCACCACAGATTATATTTATGATTTTTATGAATAATACCATTATTTAGTTTAAATCAGAAGAACGAAGGGAGCGCTGTATTCCGGTTTTACTTTAATCGTTGAAGTATTTTTAATTCACAACGGCAAATGAAGTAGGGCCTACTGTCTCAGGCTAATTACGAAATCGCAGAAAACTATGTAACGTTAAGTGACTTATTTTGGATTCATAACAGCTAATTACTGTCTCAGGATAATAATTATGTAGTTATGTAGAAAATCTTTTCAATGAAATGTAGGGCAGAACTTGATATTATATTGATTTGGACTCGACCGGATTCAACAATATTCATGTAATTTTGTTCGTTGTTTCTCGAAGCAGACCGACGGTGGTTAGAGGTAAGTGGTGATTTTGTGAAAAGTTTGTAATCGAGATTATAAAGATGAGTTTTTCTCCGGAATAACATGCATCCATGAACCGTTCACAATAAGATCAGTTTTCACTAGAGCTGGAAACCTCAGTGCATACAGAGAAACCATACTCATGCCTTCAGTAGCCTACGGTGAGCGTTTTGATGTGACTCACAAGAACTTTGAATTTTTAACAAGGACATCTTTGTAATTTTGAAATTAAATTTCTGTGCATTATCTAGCAAAAGTGTTTCCCTGTGAAATTGCCTTGTTAATACCAAATGTGAGGGGGAAAGAAAACCTTTTGCTAAATAAAGTAAAGACGTTTTAATGGAGATTTTAAAATAACCTTTTAGATTGGAAATTGTGGAAAGAAATGAACACTTTACACAAAATTTGCCTTTAATATGGAAGTATTAGTGTGCAAAATAGAGACGTCACATTACCAAACCTCTTTTACAAGAACAGACCACCCTCCCCCCCCAAAAAAAACACCTGTATAAAAAAAATCTTGAGAACTGACTGCCTATGAGCAAATGCTTACACATGCTTTGTCCAAATATTATAGACCTTACCTGAACGTGGTAAAGACCAAGTAATAATTAGCTGTCAAAATAATGCATTCTGATGTTTAAATGGACTGACAGACTAAAGTCCTTAAAAAACAGGTTAGAGAGAGAGTACTGTTGCATGTGGTATCATTTCCCCCGTCCAGAGCATCTGCAGCTCCACCTGCACAAACACTGCGATGATCCATTTACATGTTCAGAGAGCAAAACATTTGCAGATGAAACGAGGCTGAAAGCTCTTCTGAAACCCATTCAAATGAGAAGCCTTTAAATGTGAGAGGTTTCCTCTGGGAACAGCCACAAATACACACTGGAAAAGTCCCTTTGAGCGGCCAGACGGTGATAAAATGATACTCACGTACTGCTTGAAACTTCACATTCAAACAAAAAAAAGTTGATTACTACAGATACATTTAAAATATATACTGGGAAGATGTATTGTTTTGTAAAATAAGCCAAATTAACTAAATTAATTCAAATCTCAAATTTTGACTAAACACTACAGCATCTTTCAAATAATTTATGAATTACATTATAGCTTACAAATAAATGTGAATATGCTTTAATTGTTAAAGAGCTTTCACTTAACAGTGGTGGCTTTTGGCTTATGAAAATTAGCAATTTGCATTTCCTAGAAAACAGACAGCAAATGTAAGTAAAGATGCATTAACCATTTATTGCTTAAAATTGAATCCATTAAAAAGCTAAAAAAGGTGCACATTTACCATTCAATTTGACATCGTTAAACTCTTAAAATTATTTGTTCATTCGTATTCAAGACAACAATCAGAGATCCACATTAATTTGATTTTGTAAGGAGAATTAATTGTGCTGATCTTAAAATTATGAGAAACCAGATTTAAATTGATTTTCTTCATCTCTCATCATACAAGGCTTTCCCCCCTTCTGAGCCTTTGGGTAGCTCATCTCACAGTATACAAATTTTGATGCATGTGTGTGTGTGTGAATCTAGACAGTCTGTCCTCAGGCAGGAAAGTCTGGCGCTGACGCTAATGACCTGTGCAACCACACTGAGAAACCATACGCTTGCTCCCAGTGTACAACCTCTCCCTGCTGCACAAATTCATAAATCACACATTTAGAGAAGATTGTGGGAATTTTGCTTTCAGCTTACATTACACTGTGAAATTAGCTGTCATTTAAGTAGACATTATTGTCTTTAAAACTTTTTATTTCCATAAGAAAACCTATACAGGTTAGAGACCATATAGTTGCCCCAAACAAGGAAATGAAGTAGTGTAGTATTTTTTTTTAAACCAGGTCTACTAGTAATGTTTACCTATCGCTATAATATAGGCATGTTTATGCTTTTTATTTTAAGACACTACATGCGAAAACAGTCTTTTCATGCTATCTGGCTTTTTATAATAGGTTGCTAAATTTCACTTTATCAGTCTAGATTTCAATTATAATAATTTAATAATCTCTTTAAAGGCTGTTTTCTCAAAATGAGTTTTCTCCACCTCAGCAGCACTTACAAACTTATCAGTTTTATTCACATCTATATTCGGAAGTTTTTTTTACAGAGGGGTTTATCTATCATTTGCCTGATTTCATACAAAGTTTTATAAAAAAATAAAAAAAAAAAACTTGCAATTTTTTTTATAACAGTATTTTCTGATTTATGAAGTGACAAAAATAAAATATCTAAAATCCCCTCTGCAAAGACCTTTAACTAAATACGTCAAAAAAGAGGATTTGTTCGGTATTCAATTGTTTGCCAATTTAATTAAATAATGCATCATTTGCATATTTAATAGTATTTCAGAAAACTTGTAATACAATATTTATTAACCTTAATTTTTTTTCCTAAACTATTTTTAATGTTATCAGTCAACTGGGAAAATATGGTAATATCCATTACAAGTAATTGTTTTTTTAACCCTATTCACCTGTGGTGTATATAATAATATACTGCTAGTATGTTTACAACTAATAACAGCTGTAAAAACACTAGTTTTTTCCCCTCCAAAAACACTCGAGTGCACGTGTTCGTTCAGAAAGCTGAACAAGAACAACTTTTAAATAGCTCTGATTATAGCAATTATAAGTGACCAAAAACTTAATATACATTACCTTTAAGGTGAAGTAATTTCTTCGCCACTGTCGTCAACAAATGGACCCTTTCGAACAGGTTTCCAAAACTCTCCCTGTCTGCATCCGGACAAACTCTTTACTCATGTAAAAACATTACAGCAGCAAATTGTCCTGTGACATGTCATTTAATAAACATTGAAGCTGATGATTTCATACTCCCTGACTGGAATACATACTTTTACTCTGCCTGACCTGAGAGCAGCGTCTCAACACGCAGTCTCGAGGTCTGAGCTTACAGTCGTCATCACGCTTCACAGTCTGAGAGCAAGACAGTGCAAACACAGGATCTACACTTCATTTAAAATGATTTATTCTTTACATATGTTTTTTTTTAATGTACAATCAAACCATCAATCATACATAAAATTCTCCATATTGTACAACTCTAGCACTAGTATAAATAAAAAAAAATTAGATCAATATATAACAACATTGTTTTCTTCACTGATTAACAGAGGAACATCAACTGCTAATGAGATCACAGAAGCCCCGCCCACATGGCTCATTTACTGTCAATCAATTAGCGGCGGGGGGGGGGGGGGGGGGGGGGGGGGGGGTTATAATGCCAGTCACATGGAGACAAAGCGAAAGGACAGAATTTCACCAATCAGTTAAAAGACAACACTTCGGCCTTGTTTTGGAAAAGAAATGACCATGCGAATATGTAATTCAAAATTAAATTTAAGAAAAAACAAATGTAGTGCAGCTGGTAGGTTAGTATATGCAGTTTAACATACAGCAATGGTTACCACAAGTGTCAAATTTACACAAAACTGTGCCATGTATTTCCCAGAAAAAGAAAAAAATGAAGGGGGCAACAAGAGCAAGCACAAATTAACTAGAGTTTCCATTCTTACGATCTCTAACAGTCACATTTCATCATCGCTTTTTCAGTGCCGATACGAAACTGTGCAGTCGTGCCAGAATCTCAATCATTAGGCATCTCCAAAAACAGTTTAGTTGTTAGCCTGTATTTACATGTAGTTTTTTTAGTGTCATAAAAAATGTCTGGGTCATATTTCAGCCTAATATTAAAAGGAAAAAATATTTAGCATAATGAAGCTTGGTTTTTGGACCAAGAATTTTATGTGCATTTTGACATGGTTTTCATGACAATTTGGCATGATGGTTCAGTACTGGGAACAATATATTTTCTCACATTAAATTTCTCAAAATAACAATTTGGGGAGTAAAATATGCATAATTTGAAATTCAAAATGCAATAATGATGGTTTTAAAATGGGCTTAATTTTCATTACGCAAAATACATTATTTTGGGATGAAATATGACATGGGCATTTCTTCATGGGATTTATCCTTTAGAGCCTGTTCTTAGATAGCCGTCAGATGCGGATAAACAATTTGAGATGTTTAATGTATGATTTCAGGGCTATCAAACATTTGATTATTCAGACGAGGATGAACAGCTGTAGCCACTGTTATTTCACGTGGGATGAAATGTGAGCATACAAGAGAAAACGGCAAATTTAAACTGCACTGGAGCCAACATTCACCAGTTTGAACATTAATGCTTGTTTGCAAAGTTAAAAAAAGTTGGTCAAGTCACATTTTTTGATTTTCAAACTATTAGGAGTTGCTTAGTACATTTAAATATAATAGCCAAGATAGCAGCTGTAAAAGAAAAGCGTCTTGGTAATGAAAAGCACAAAACTTTATAAAGTGTGGGCACTCAGAGACCTGCCAGACAGACTCGTTTGGCTCGTTACCTACAATCCCATTGGGGTTTAGACTGGCCGTCATAGTGTTGAGATTAAAGACGATTAAATAAGACGATTTACACCCTGTTCTCCTCCCAACATCCTTTTCGCTAGGTAGCACAAAACCCACGCTTGTATGCTCGATCTTTTCGCAATGCTGAATACTGGATCCACATGGATCGCTTGCAAAAATCACTTGCATCCATTGCGTACGGGACCCTTTTCAATGTTTCTTCGGCTTCACAGCATCAGATCCCGACTGGTGCGTTCAAAAAAGATCTTGTTCACCGTCTGTCTTGTATCTCTCACACACACTACAAGTAAACAATGCTATAGAGTTCATTTCGGGATGTGGTGGGGCAGTGTGGGTCATGGTGGGCTGCGGCGAAGGTCTTTCCTCGCCTCATTTCCAGCGGTTCATCTCGACCTTTCACCTCTTTAGGACGCATTTTCTCCGGCAGGAGGCTAAGAGGTCAAACAAGCAGGTCCTGTGAGGTGTCTTGGGTGTTTTTGCATGCGTGTGAGAGTGTTAGTTTAGCGTGTTAGCGTTTGGAGAAAGTTGCTCCACTTGGGGCGTCCAAGACTCGAGCTTCTCCCAAAACTCTTACGTTTTTCAAGCAGTCAGGCTCTGCCTCGAAAGACTCATTTTGGAGTCTTGTGCAAATATCCAGAGGATGTGACCAGGGTGGGGTTCCGTCTGGCGTAGTGTTTTTTGTTTTGTACTTGGGCGGTTTAGCGTACCGTAGGGGCGTGTGGTCAGAGGGATGAGTTGTCCAGTAAACGGACCTCCTCTTCACTCTCATCTTCCTCGTAGCGGGAAGAGGACGACGCTAGTTGAACATTATGGACTCGGGGTCTTGGTCTGCCATCTGGGCCATATGACGGAGGATATCTTTTTTTGTAATAATACCAAGGAGGCGCCTATAAAAAGAGAGACACAAAGAGGTAGAGAAATTTACTAGTGCATTTTTGACATGTTTGCAGAGCACTGACATCTTCTGTTGCCAAGTTTTGCATGGAAGTCCCAACGAAATGCATTTTGTGTAACTCTATTCTCGCTTTGACTCTGAATCAAATCTTTGCTCCAATTTTGATGACTCCATACTTCAGTCTTGGCAACAGAGAGCTGACAGTCTCTGGTTTGAAGAAGGGCAGAGAGTGTGGAAGATTATGCTGTGTTACTCAGGGCAGGAAACGCTACGTTATTTCAATGAGCCGACAGCACCTACACAGTGAGAAGCAAGTGTTGCGAAACAGAAGTGAAACAGAGTGAGTGAACGCCTCCATCTCATCCACACACTCTGGCCTTGAAGAACAAGAAAGTGAAGTCATTTTTCCAACACAAATTCAAGAGCATATTTAAAGGATGTATAGAAGTTGTGCATTTAGTTTGTTTACAGTGTTGGGGAATGTTACTTGAAAAAGTACTAGTGCATTAGTTCTTTGAAAGTGCAATGAGCGTTACATTATTCCACTACCAAAAATAGTGCCATATAATTAAAAAAAAAAAAAAAAGTCAGATCACTCATTTGCTGCAAAGACCGAGTCTTGCAATGTCCCTGCATTACAGTAGCTGTTACACTACTCCTACAAAATCATTACTTTATTTAAAAAAATTATTCATTAAACCACAGTGTTCATTTTCCCCTACTTTAGTGTGTTAATTACTTGTACAAAAGTAACTTGGCCATTAAAGTGTTACGTAATGCGATAATTTGTGCAACAAGCAGCATGTTACTTTTATAACAGTGATTATGTAACGTGTTACTTGTAACCTTTTACCTGTAACAGTATTTTTCTAAGTGAATAAGGTATCTGTACCTAAATGCTAATTTTTCTCGATAAACATTCAAAATATAGCTAGGTGTTCAACAAAATGTCATGTGCAATGTACGGACATTACTGCCAAACAGTAGGTGCTACAGTATGGCAAAAAGTATTTATAAAAAAACAAAAAGAAATTAGTTACAAGAAGTTACACCACACTGTAAATTATTTGTGCGTGTATAGAAGCAACTTGTACATTTTAGTGTGAATTCAAAATAGTAATGCAAAAATTTTCGTAACTAGCAGCATGTTGCTTCTACAACAATCGCATTATGTGCATTACAGTAGGTGTCACTTTATTTTAAAAAGCAACTAGTTACACTACATCGTAACTTTCTGCTACTTTTGTATGTCAAGCGAATAAAAGTACTATTTTCAATTCACACTATAATGCACAAGCTAATGCAATACTTTGCGTAACTAGTGGCATTACTTCTAAATTATGTGACGCGTTATTTGTAACGCTTTACCCACATCACTGTTTTTCTAAATGGATAGTGTCTGTACCCAAAAACCTAATTTCCTTTCACAAAATTTTAAAATGTGTCATGTGTAATGTACCGGCATTACTGTATTATAGTAGCATTCTTAAAGTATTACATTTTTAAAAATTTGATTACACCACATTGTTACTTTTACATTATTTATTTGTGTATAAGTGCAAAAAAGCATCTTTATTATAGCATTATAGAGTGTATTCAAAAAAGTAACGCAATACTTTACGTGACTAGCAGCACGTTACTTCTAAAACAATGTGATTATGTAACGCTTTACCCCAAACACTTTTTTCTTGATACAGTATCTCTACCCAAACACTAATTTCTCTTGATCAAATTTTGAATTAAAGTGCAAGTTAACTTTAAATATGCTCTTGATTTTGCCTTTGATTTAAAGGGGATTTAAGCTTGATGACAGTTTGTATCACAGAAAAAAAGGTGTGACAATTTTGACGAGAGCTGGGATTGCGAGAGTCCATCCAAATCAGAGGCACGAAACGCTCGTGAAATGATTGTCAAACCTTTGTGAAATGTTCGTGAAATGCCTGCAAGATGTTTGAGACAGGAAGAAAGTGAAAAGGTTGAACGTCAGACAACTGAAAGAGGACAAGGTGTGGGACTTGCTGAACTGCTGACTACATACTACAAGTGCTAGGATTCTAGAGTCAAACCAGATCGACATGTAACACAGCATCCTAGTAACAGCTACTATGACTACAGAGATGAATAGATATGTTGGTGAATGAGAAAATAGTCCGCTACACATGACAGTTACTCGCCAATCGTTTAAGGGCGGAGCTGCGCGAGGGGTCAGATGTCATCGATCTGTAGCCTAGCGGACGCAGACCAGGCGCCCCCGAGAGGAATTTAGCAATAAACAAAAGGAAAACAAACATAGAAATCAAATTCAGATGAAGGACATCACGGCATGTGTATTAGATGTGCTTTGTGAGTACACGTGCACAATGCAGAACTGAATGGAAGGGGCTACATAAAGGTGCATTTCAAAGACACCACGGCTAATGTGACAGACTAGTCTACCCTGCAGGGATGGTGGTGGACAGGAGCAACAATCTGAGTGAAAGCAAATCTGACAAGAAACATGATGTCTGCAGAGGAATAAAGTCCTGGAAGCAGGGTCCAAAATGCTTTCAACTTCATACTATATAGACTTATGCTAGCTTCACTAATGTCAGTGTTGTTTAAAAACAATGATAGCAAAATTAACTTTTTTAAAAGAACAGTTCAACCAAAACTGAAAATTTGCTAAAAATTTCCAAGATGTAGATGAGATTGCTTCTTCATCAGAAAGGATATGGGGAAATTTAGCATTACGTCACTTGCTCAGCAATGGATGCTCTGCAGTGAATGGGTGCCGTCAGAATGAGAGTCCAAACAGCTGATAAAAACATCACAATAATCCACAAGTAATCCACACCACTCCAGACCATCAGTTAATGTCTTGTGAAGCGACAAGATGCATGTTTGTAAGAAACGAATCCATCATTAGGATGTTTGTAACTTTAAACTTTTGCTTCTGGGTAAAATATGAGTCCATAATCCATAATAACACTTTGTGTCGTCTGAATCAGGAGAGAAATATGGACAGATCAAGCATCATTTACAAACAAACACAGTCCAAAACTGTTGTAAACAAATATGTGTGGATTTTGATGTGAGAGGACAACAGGGATGGACTTTTTCACTGACTAAACATTTTTATGGATTACGGACACGTATTTTGGCCAGAAGCAAGGGTTTGAAGCTAAAACATCTTAATGATGGATTAGTTTCTTACAAACATGCATCTTGTCGCATCACAAGACATTAACTGATGGACTGGAGTGGTGTGGATTACTTGTGGATTATTGTGATGTTTTTATCAGCTGTTTGGACTCTCATTCTGACGGCACCCATTCACTGCAGAGCATCCATTGTTGATATAATGCTATATTTCTCAAAATCTGTTCTGATAAAACAAACACCTTAGATGGCCTGAGGGTGAATACATTTTCATCAAATTTTCATTCTTGGGAGAAATACTCCTTTAATACATGTTACTGATCACAAATTGGTGCAGGTTATTTAGTGTTTGGACCCCACATATAGGACAGTTCTACCACCTCGAGAGAACTGCTATTCAAGTTGTCTCACACAAATTTTTTTAGCATTTAATTTCAAAATAAGATTGATTTCAGAGTTAGGTGGTATAAAAACTCTTGCAGACATCAGTGAATAGAAATTAGAATAAATGTATCCAATTCACTTAAATGCTACAACATGTATATTTTATTTCTCTCTAACTAGCTGAAATTGTGGCTTTGGTATTTTAGGGCAATCTTCATACAGAACTTTTTTTTTCACTCAAGTTTCATGCGTCCCTCCTAAGAGGCGGAGTCTAACAGGCAGAGTGGGAGGGGCTAATCACCAAGGGCTCCACGTGCTGCTTGAGCTCTTCCAGATGTTCTAAAATATTCTTCTTTGTGATGATGCCCAATAAAATCCTGCAACACACACCGTGACGACCATCACTTAGCAACAAAAATTACACCGACAACTCAAGTACAAACAAATAGAAATCAAAACAACATAAGAGTAACAAGACAACAGAAGCAATATGAACAGAAATTTACTGAATCATCAAAATAATCAGATGTTAAGTTGCAATTAAACAAATGAACTGAACAGAATCAAATTGTAAATATCAGCCACCACCGTGTGTGTGAAACAAAAATGATTCTATGATTAAATCAGGATTAGGAGTCTGGAGAGCGACTTTACCGTACAGGAACAAAAACTACTCAATCGCTTCTGCAGTCACATTAGTTTTTATTTCTCTGGAGAAGATACTGTAATCTGTAACTCAGAATATGGTCTAGGCTCAGTCAGTGTCTCTTTTTGCAATCCAAAGTCCAAAGTTTAATTCAATTAAAATATATGTTTGAATACATGTGTCATGAAAACAAGTTATTACCAGCCACCATTTAAATGTTTATATTTAGCAATAAATTGGAGACGAAACATAATTATATCATTAAAAAGTTTAATTGTATTTAAATGTGACTGTTTTTATTTAAGTGTTGATTATTAAATAAATTTGATCAATTAATTAATTGAATATTAAATAAACTTTAATTTATTTTCTAATGACTGGAGTAATTAATCGCTGTTGAAAACTCAGCTTTTAATCACAGGAATAAATTACATTTTAAAGTATACATTTAAATAGAAAACAGTTATCTTAAATTTGATCAAATAAATGCAGCCTTGGTGAGCACAAGAGCTTTTCAAAAAGAAAAAACAAACCACAGACTTCTGAATGGTAGTGTTTGCACGGATTAATTGTTCACAATTAGTACAACAACATGCATTTATAAAATTAATGTTACTTTTTAAATAGCTATTTCTTAGTTTTTGTTTGTTGTTGTTGTTGTGAACAGGCCTTGCACAAGCGTTTGCTCTCCCTGATCATCTGTACACAGCAGAGATCTCTCTCTCCAGTAACTGCTTTATTTGACTCCTTTAAAACTCCCTCTAGCTGCGACCACGGCATATAGAAACACATCATGCAAATTTGATCAGGCTTATACCTCATTTGTTTGCTCTTTCTTACTGTAAGGATTGTAAAAGCTTGTCTGAAGAATTTTTCGGTATGTATTAAAGCCAAGCCTGTCAGTTTTATTCAAGTTTTTGACTGTGCTACACAAGGCAGGGCGCTTTCAAATTTCCTGTCTAAAGCAAAAGGACAAAACTACAACATTAAATTGGAATCAAGAAGATGAAATACTCCAATCACTGGTGTAGTCAAAATAAAAAGCCGTTAATTAGCAGGACTAAACCATTAAAACAGTTAAAAGTGTAGATCTACACGTAAACTGTAATAAATAAAATGTATCTACATTAAACTAAACTACATTTAACTAAAATTGAACTTCTGATTAAATAAATTGCTTTGGATTAAAAACTATATTTAGCTTTTTGTAAAAAAACAAAAAAGTAAATAAACTAAACTAAAATTATAATAAGAAAAAAAAGGTCAAAGTTTGGCCATTTTTGAATGATGGCAAAAATGGCATAATCATAGATTTGAAGTACAGTTTGAGCTGATTCACGTAAAATACGATACGGTCCAAAATATTTATTTTCATTGTTTTTGAAAGAAGTCTCTTTTGCTCACCGAGGCCTTTTTTTAAAAAAAAAAAATCAGAAATACAGTAAAAGCTGTAATACTGTGAAATCTTAATACAACTTAAAATAACTTTTATATTTGAATATATATTTAAAAAAAATGATTTATTCCTGTGATGCAAGCTGAATTTTCAGAAGCCATTTATTACTCCAATCTTGTTGAACCTAAGAGACTTAATTAAAAAAAGAAAAAAAAAGTAATTGTTCCAAAATTTTAACTGAAGATTAAGTTAATTCTAATTGTTTATACTTTTATACTTATAAGACGATGTGAAATTGTGAATCTAATTTAAAGACACACTTTTAGTGAACTTAAATGTACAAATAAAAGCTTTAAAGGGTTAGTTCACCCAAAAATGTAAATTAGCCTGTGTTTTACTCACCCTCGAGGCATCCTAGGTGTATATGACTTTCTACTTTCAGACGAATCCAATCAGAGTTATTAAAAATTGTCCTGGCTGCTTTTTGTTCTACAGTCCACAAGTCGGCAAATAAAAAGCACGCATCCATAATAAAATGTGCCTCACACGACTCCGACACTGGATGCACGCTTTGTATTTGACGACTTGTGGACTGTAGAACAAAAAGCACCCGCCCACTGCAATGATAGAGCTTTTTTTATATACAACTCTGATTGGATTCGTCTGAAAGAAGAAAGTCACGTAGGATGCCTCGAGGGCGAGTAAAACAGGCTAATTTTCATTTTTGGGTGAACTAACCCTTTAAACATTTCCGCATCACGAGTGCACTCACTGTGAATGTTCAGTATCGTCGGCTCGATTGGGTCCTGTGAAGGCTGTGTGTGTGTGTTTCGTCAGTGGTTTAGCAGGAGACTAGCAGCTGAGAGGCATGTGAATCCTCAGACGCATGACGTCTCGACTGAAGCTCATCAGCAGACGTGTGTGTGTGTGTCTGCTGACGGGACGCTCGTTAGTTCAAACACAGAATCGGCGGACACTCACCCGTTGTGCGTCACGAGGCACTGGCGCAGGCCGAGCTTGCGGAAAATGTCCACCACGATCTCCATGGGTGTGTGGTCGGTGACGGTGAAGGGGCTCATGTCCAGGATGCTGCGCAGCTTCAGCGGCCGCGGGCTGTCGGCCGGGAGGGTCGGGGCATGCTGGGTAAAATACACCCGTGAGTTCAGCATTATTCCCTCCTGCTTACGCCGGGTGTTTTCTGAAGAGACGAGACACAAAAGAACATCTTTCAGTCGTTTAAGCGGTCTATTTGTGGACCGAGAAACTCTGATGTGCGTTTCTACTGTAAGATCATGAATTATAATGGGTGAATTTCGTGAAAACATCTCCGGGTGACATTTTACACCAAAAATAGAGGAAAAAAAAACATTTAGCAAAATTAAAATAATTATTTTCATAGCAATTCTCATTTAAAATGCATATTATGAGACGAAGAGAGAGATGTTTTTTTTTTTACATTTTAAATTACACCATGTAGACTCCTATTCAAAAGTTGGGGGTCAGTAAATCTTTAATAGTTTTTTATTATTATTTGTTAGCCCTAAAATAAATGTAAAATAAATAAATGAAATAAATCTGTAAAATGTTAAAAAATACACAAATAAAATTAGAGATTTTTTCTTTACTTTTTATGGCCATTAAATAAAAAAATGGCCAATAATTTTGTGTTTTTTAACACATTTTGTGGTATTGGTGGTCTATTATGGCTATGACATAACTGATGTGGACAACAGTACTTTTTTATTAAATTTAATTTTGAAATAAAATAATTTTATTCAGCAAGGATGCATTAAATTGATCAAAAGTGACAGTAAATACATTTATAATGTTAAAAAAGACTTCCATTTCAAATAAATGCTTTAATAAAACTTTCTGTTCAAAGAATCCTGAATAAAAATGTTTCACAGTTTGCACAAAAATATTCAGCAGCACAACTGTTTTCAACATTGATATAAATAAATGTTTCTTGAGCAGCAAATCAGCATATTAGAATGATTTCTGAAGGATCATGTGACACTGAAGACTGGAGTAATGATGCTGAAAATTCAGTTTTACATCACAGGAATAAATTATATTCTAAAATATACTCCCATAGAAAACAGTTATTTTAAATTCTAATAATATTTTAAAATATTACTGTATTTTAACTATATTTTTTAATCAAATAAATGCAGCCTTGGTGAGCAGAAGAGACTTAACATGCATTTAGAAAACTAAATTCATGCCAACTTCAACAGATAAAACTACAGCACTTTTATAATACTTCTTTTCACAATGATAATGATATTTTTGTGTTGCAGCAATCTGAATTTTTGGCAGAAAATACTGAAAAAGTGGTCCTAAAACAGCCTTCATTTACTTCAACGTAATTTTCAATGTAGTAAGAAAAGAAACGTGAGAATAACTGCGATCAAGTCGACTGAAACGTGAAGGTCTCTCACCTATAGCGATGGTTATATCCCTGCGCAGCGCGAATCCCACCAGTCTCTGCGACTCTTTGGAGACGATGACGGGGAAGCCGTTGCAGCTGGTTTCGGTGATGATGGTCTGCAGCTCGGCGAGCGTCATGTCGTCCTGCGTCAGCACGGCCAGCGGCAGGTCGTTACGCCGCGGACGCATCACTTCCCGCGCCAGCGTGGTGTGCGTGAACTCTTCCTTCGCGTCCAGGAAGGGGTATCCGTTCAGACGGATGTGGGCTTCGTAGATTCCCTCCCTCCCGAAAGCGTCGCCGACCCATTTGCTGGTCATCACCGCCGCCATGAGAGGAACGATGTACTCCAGCCCGCCGGTCAGCTCGAACACGATGACCACCAGAGACACCGTCATACGCGTCACGCCGCCTACACAAACACCACAGCACACATTATTAGAGTCTGCAGTAGGGATGGGCGATAGCTTATCGTTTGCGATATAATACCGGTAAAAATTCTCCCCACGATGAGAATTAATCTTCCCACGATAACGATAAAGCCTAGTTGTTGACATATGTGACCCTGGACCACAAAACCAGTCATATGGGTCAATTTTTTTAAATGATTATCTGAAAGCTGAATAAATAAGCTTACCATTGATGTATGGTTTGTTATGATAGGATGATATTTGGCTGATACACAACTATTTGAAAATCTGGAATCTGAGGGTGCAAAAAAAAATTAAATATTGAGAAAATCACCTTTAAAGTTGTCCAAATGAAGTTCTTAGATATTACTAATCAAAAATGAAGTTATATATTTATGGAAGGAAATTTACAAAATATCTTCATGGAACATGATCTTTACTTAATATCGTAAATATTTTTGGCATAAAAGAAAAATTGATCATTTTGACCCATACAATGTATTGTTGGCTATTGCTACAAATATACCTGTGCTACTTATGACTGGTTTTGTGCTCCAGGGTTATATATTTCTGTGTGCGACCATGTGGAGCGACATTGCGGATGTGAAATTGAGGAGGAGTATATCGCTAAACGAGGAGCTCCTTCTACAATCTGGAACTGGATTGGTCAGGGCTGTACTGTACAGTGCGACAAAAAATCTGAGCCTTGAATAAATGTACTACAGTGGCACAGTTTTGCATGTGTATGAGCCTGTTTACAAACCTGTTGTCCAACAAAGATATTTATTGACATGCTTTTTCTCCAAATTAACTTCATAAGATCAGTCGAGTGTTTGAAATAACTTTGTGATCAGACGTGGTTTCATCTCACAGAATGAGGCAGAAATCATACTATTTTATAGTATTATATACAGTGATAAAGGCTATGTCGATTAGCATTGCATTGTAAATATACTTGTTTGAAATCGCGCAAATGGCCTTGTGCTATTACCTAAATAAACTGAGAAAATATTTTCTCAAACATCATGGACGATCCTGAGAGCGCTGCACGAGCTCGCGGCGCCATCTGCAGGACAGTTAAAAGCATTCAAATGATTCAAAGCTCCAGAATCAGCGCTTAAACATGTTACTCGATTTTTTTATGAATGGCGGTGAGAATTTGAGATTGCTAGTGCTATCATAAAACTCCCCAACGGTTGTGCTGTAATTATATAACAGGCTGTAGTCTGACGCGCTACATGTCTGCTGTTACAGTGCTGTGTTTTGTTTCCATTCACTGTTAGTGCTAGCTGCGATTGGTTTGATCAGCTTTAATTTGCATTTAGAAATGCAACATTCGTCATTAGAAACGTTTATAAATATGTTGTTGTTTACAAAGAAGTTTCAGTGTCTCATAATCCTTCAGAAATCATTCTTATATGCTGATTTGCTGCTCAAGAAACATTTATTAATATTATCAATGTTAAAAACAGTTTTGCTGCTGAATATTTTTGTGGAAACAATGATACCACTCAAACATTTGTATAAGATTTAAAAAAGAGAGAGAAATTAATCATTTTATTCATCATGCATGAAAGTGATAAAAAAGTGAGTGAAGACATTTAAAATGATTTCTATTTAATAAATGCATTAACAAATTGAATTAATATATTTGATAAATGCAAATAAATGCTGTTGATTAAACTTTATATTTATCAAAAAATCCTGAAAAATACTGTATCACCATTTCCACACAAAATATGAAGCAGCAAAATTGTTTTCAACATTGATAATAATCAGAAATGTTTCTTGAGTCAAATAAATTATGATTTCTAAAAGATCATGCAACACTGAAAACTGGAGTAATGATGAAGAAAATTCTGCTTTGCATCACAGGAATAACATTACATTTTATAATGTATTAAAATTGAAAACTTTTTTTAAATTTAATTATATTTCACAATATTGCGGTTTTATTGTTTTTATTTTAATCAAATAAATTCAGCCTTGAGCAGAAAATATTTCAGAATCATTAAATTGTAATGTTTCCAAACTTTTGGCAGGTACTTTAATAATAATAATAACAATTCTATATACTATATACTTTACTATAATATATTATATTGTTATCATGATTTAGTGCTTTTTATTTTTTACAGGACAATAGTATGTATTCTTACAGTATAAGATATATCTTTTAATGTGCTAAAATATATATTTTTAATAAGTGCTGGGGGTGTGGCTTGCTTGTGGGCGTGACTTGGGGCGTGGTCAGATTTTCCTTATTTTTTGTCTCTAGCTAATCACATGCCTGTATATTTTTAAGCCCATATTGCCCATCCCTAGTCTGCAGAAGAGAAAAGGACGCAGAGAAAGCGGGAAGCAAGCATGCGTACACACCCAGACAGGCCGCGGCGCCCACCATGGCGTAGAGTCCCGGCGTGATGCAGTCAGCGCCAACCTCACACCACTCTCTGAACAGAAACCAGTCATGATGATAATACGCCAGCTGCTCCATAGCGATGCCCACGATACGCCCCGCGATCGCCCCGATGGCCATACTGGGGATGAACAGACCCGACGGCACCTGACCACAGCAAATACACAACACCAATCTTCAACATCACTGGAAAAATATTATTGGATTAGTAACAACCACCTAAAATAGGTTTGCAAATTTAGGACAAACTGGGCAAAAATCCTTCTGAAATTTGATTTTATTCTTTTTTTTTGTAAGGTTATTTTTTTGAAGTGGATACACACAATGTTCAACTATAATTGGTGTGACTATGATAATATCCGTTAAAACCACAAATAAAATAGGCACTTTTAAAAAAGAAATTAAAACAAATGATGGCAGTAAAATTTAAATAAAAGAAATCCATAATCTGTTAAAAACACATACTATAAAGTGGGCATTTTTGTGACCATTCATTAAAAAAATAAGTAAAATTCATAAAATTCAAGTAAATAAAATAAATTTGAAATCAGTAAAAAAACAAAAAAAAACTTAAATTGTATGGCCATATATGGCTACATAAATAAATCTGTAAAAAATACAAAAGAAATAAACACTTATTTTATGGCCATAATTTAAAATAAAACAAATAATATAAATAAATCTGTAATCTGTTAAAAATAATATTAAAAAAACACTTTTTAAAAATGTTATTACTATAAAATTAACACGTAAAATAAATCAGTAATCTATAAATAAATAAAATTAAATTAAATAAGAGACTTTAAAATTTACAGCCATAAAATTTAAGCAAAAATAAACCTGTAATGTGTTAAGCACACACAAAAAGAGAGATACTTTCTTAATTGTATGGCCATAATTTAAAATGGATTAAATCAATACTATAAATAAAGCTGTAATCTGTTAAAAACAAAAAAATACATAAAATAGAGAGATTACAGATTTTTTAAATTTGATAGCTATACATTTTTTAAAAAGTCTCTATTTAGGGCCATTACATGCAAATGAAATGCAAATTTACACAAATTAATGAGTGTGAAAGTGTGAATTCATAGGGTTAGGGTTAGACGTCCACTTTTTTCCTGCAAAGTTTCTGTCAAAACAACAAATGTTCAACAAGAAGCTCATCCAGAGCCATGTACATGGGCATGAAACACCTGTTGTGTGTACTTCAAATAAATAAGTGTTTGATTAGTTTTGGTTTTCAATGCTGTGGTATTGAAAATAGTATCAAGAATTTAAAAATTTCACTGGCACGGTTTGGAAAAGTAGTGATATCACAATAGAGAAATGCAAACACATGCACTGTTTTCTGACCTTGAGGCCGAAGGTGAAGATGGTCATGATGATTTTGAAGACGAGTGCCAGGCTGAGCTGCCACATGGCCGAGTAGACGCCGGGGGTGGCGGCGGTGGCGTCCGATCCCTCGGTATACGCCTTACTGCCGTTCATCTGGCTGCGGTACTGGCAGAGCTGAGACGACTCCAGCGGCCCGCAGTCCGTGAACAGCTCTTTGATCAGCTCGCTGGTGTTCTGCCGCGTGTACGGGTTCGGGAACGCCACGATGGCCGTGATAGCAGCGACCGTGATCACCTCCAACACCGGGTACTTACCTAAAAAACATGGTCATATAAAATGATTACTATATAAAAAAACATTACTTAAAATAAAACATTAACTAAATAAAATATATATTAAAAAAATCTTTATTTTATTTTCATTTTCGTAGTTGAAAATTAAAACTAAAGCTTGTTAAAAAAATAAAAAAATAAATGAACAATAAAAGATAGAAACACTAACCAAGGTTATGATTAACTAAAACCAAAACCATATAAAAAAATTCATTACTTGAAATAAAATAAATTGAATTGAAAAAAACCTCTAGTTACCAAGAGAACATTTCTCGTTTTTTCAAGAAGTCCAAGTATAAACTAAAATAAATAAAACTGAATAAACTAAAAATAAAAACTTATAAAAAAAAAAGACATATTTTGAAAAACAAAAACTGATAAAAATGACAAAACACAACAAAATTACTTAAACTTTTATCTAAGATTTAGGTGAAAACAAAATATAAAAATTACATTTAATTCAAGATATTAACAAAAAGTACTTAAAACATTTGATAAAAACAAATAAAAGACACTTTTTTGAATGTTATGGTCATAACATTTAAATAAAAGATAAGATAAATCTGTAATCTGTTAAAAACATAAATAAAAATGTTAAATAAAAGAGAAACTTAAAATAAAAAATAAAATTGCAATCAAAAGATATATATGTAATCTATTAAAAACATAACATACATAAAAGATACACTTTTAAAAATTTGTGTGGCCATTAAATGGAAATAAATAAAATACATAAATCTGTAATAAAGTAGAGAGACTACAGATAACATTGTATTTACATTTTATGGCCATTAAATAAAAAAATACCTTTTATTTGTGTTTTTAACACTTTTTTTTGGGTCATAAAATTTAAATAAACTGGTCCACTAAATCTTTACAAAACCCATAATAGTGTATCTAGTGTAGTCAAAAGTACCGACTTTGGTACCAGTCGGTACTGCAATTTTAAACATCCATTTCCCGCTAACATTTGAGCAGATTCATAAACACCGCTTATTGGCCATAGTGTTGACGTGCTCAACAGATATGACTGTGATTATTATTATTAAATGCAGTACTGACTGGTACCGAAGTCGGTACTTTTGACAACACTATCCCCCGGTTTCACAAACGAGGCTTAAGACTAGTCCCAGACTAAAATGTAATTCTGAGCTGTTTCAACTGAAAGAAACTTGCACTGACTGATCTTAAAATATATCAGTGCCTTTGTTTTGTCTCAAGATGCACTCCAGTAATGTTTTTTCTAAGCACGTTTATAAAAAAATTGTTTAGCTAATTGAACTATGGCCTAATCCTGGCTTAGTCTAAGTGTATGAATGTAACTAAAACACTGACACTAATGCAAACATCATGTGCGTACCGAAGCGCGTGGACTTGCGGCGGCGGCACCAGGCGATGTTGGCCCGGATGAAGAAGGCCCCCCACAGGCCTCCGAACACCCCCAGCAGGATGAAGGGGAAGAGCTCGAACAGGTACCAGGGTGTGTGATACTCCACGTAAAACAGCACCAGACGACTGTTCCCGAACGGGTTGATGGAGCGCAGCACGAACGCCGCCACCAGAGCCGCGAAGAACGAGCGCCACAGAGTCTTCAGAGGGAAATAATAACTCACCTGAGAGACAAACACATCAGTATTAAATACATCAACCACACCAGAAATACACCTCTGGAATTAGCTGGAAAAACAATGAACAGATAGAGATGAGAATATTTTTATATTTATTCATTTATGAAGCTCTTTCATTGCAATGCTCACAACTGTTTACATAAAAACACTCAATGTGATCAAGTCTAGTCTAGTAGGTCTAATACTAGGTCTAGTACTATTAAGGAAACGGTCATGAGGACCGTTGCTTATCAATATTGGTCTACTATAAATTATGTCTATTATGGCTGATATGGTGAACAATATCACACACTATCAGCTCAGTTTGGATTCAGTATGATTTTATACAGGCATACAACTAAAAGAAGTGTAAAAAGTTAAGATAAAGGTAATAATGAATAATTAATTAAATAAAGACAACAATTAAAGAAAATTTTAATGGCCATAAAATTAAAATAAATCTATAATCTGATAAAAACTAAATTAAAATAAATTTATGGCAATTATATTTACATTTTATGGTATTGATAGTCTATTACGGCTGATATGGCAGACAATTTCATTCCAGTTTGGGTTCAGTGTGATTTTATTTAATTTTTTTAACAAATTAAGTACTAAGTACTTATTTCAAAAGTTCAGCAATTTCTGATGCAGTTCTTTTGAGCTTTCTATTCATCGAATATATTGATCAAAAAATATGAAGCAGCACAACTGTTTTTAACTTTGATATTAATAATTGTTTCTTGAGCAGGCAATCAGTATATTAGAGTGATTTCTGAAGGATCATGTGACACTGAAGACTGCAGTAATGATGCTGGAAATTCAGCTTTGATCACAGGAATAAATTGACATTTTACAGTATATTCACATAGAAAACAGTTATTTTAAATTCTAATAATATTTCACAATTTTACTGTATTTTTAATCACATAAATGCAGACTGACCTCCTCCAGACTGAACAGAACTCCTCCTATAGGAGCCCCGAAAGCCACAGACACTCCAGCAGCCGACGCCGCCGACAAAACCTGCGAGCAAAGACACAAACAGAGTCACGGACGGAAGAAACGCAGGCGGAAACCTTGAAACCTTGTAGAAGATTTCTGTTTAAGAGAATGAAGCTATGTCCACCAGCGGTGTCTAACCTCTCGTTTCTTGGCCTCGTTTTTGCTGTATTTGGGGAAGAGGTAGGAAAAGACGTTGCCGCAGCAACAGGCCACGTGGACCAGAGGACCTTCCTTCCCCAGACTGAGGCCCGACGCCACGGCCAGAACCAGAGTGATGGTCTTTATCATCAGCGTCCATTTACCCAGATACCCACGGATGATAAAACCGCTCAGGATGGTTTTGATCTGCAGGACGGAAGAGAGAGACAAAGACGTCAGGTATGATTACAAAACACACATGATGCACATTATTAAAGGGATAGTTCACCCAAAAATGAAAATTTGATGTTTATCTGCTTACCCCAAGGGAATCCAAGATGTAGCTGAATTTTTCTTCAGTAGAACACAAAGATTTTTAACTCAAACCGTTGCAGTCTGTCAGTCATATAATGGCAGTCAATGGGACTCACGGCTTCGAGAGAAAAAACAAACATACACAGACAAAACCAAATTAAACCCTGTGGCTCGTGACGATACATTGAGGTCTAAAGACATGAAACGATCGGTCTGTGCAAGAAACTGAACAGTATTTATATCATTTTTACCTCTGATCCATCGCAGTGTCCAACTGTCCTGAGCATGTTCACAACAGCGCGTCTTCTTCTTGCTTTACGGCAGATCGCAGACTTATAAGTGCATTACCACCTCCTATCTCTCAAATGGACCATTGACACTCTATCTACAATCTCAACTAGGAGTGTCAACGGTCCATTTGAGAGATAGGAGGTGGTAATGCACTTATAAGTCTGCGATCTGCCGTAAAGCAAGAAGACGCGCTGTTGTGAACATGCTCAGGACAGTTGGACATTGCGGTGGATCAGAGGTAAAAATGATATAAATACTGTTCAGTTTCTTGCACAGACTGATTGTTTCGTGTCGTTAGACCTCAATGTATCGTCACGAGCCGCAGGGTTTAATTTGGTTTTGTCTGTGTATGTTTTTTTCTCTCTCAAAGCCGTGAGTCCCATTGACTGCCATTATATGACTGACAGACTGCAACGGTTTGAGTTAAAAATCTTCGTTTGTGTTCTACTGAAGAAACAAAGTCACCTACATCTTGGATGCCCTTGGGGTAAGCAGATAAACATCACATTTTCATTTTTGGGTGAACTATCCCTTTAAAGAGTGATTATCACACTGAATTTTGGTGCCCCATGATTTTTACTGCATTAGAGGCACAAATCTAATGCTTTTGTTGCTGCTGTTGTGATAACTGTTAAATATGTTAGATTAACTAATGTAAAAGAAAATAAGAACTTAAAAGTATTTAGAGGTATATTTTCAACAATTAAAATTACCCATGCATTTCCACAAATGCGCACAAAATTGTGATCAAGAAATAGCATTGACGCTTTCTACAGTATAACGGAGGGACAAATTATAGCCAGTGTTATTTTTGTATTATTGAGATACTATTGTAGTTTTTATATATTTTTTAAATATATTTTCTGTCTTCATTTAAATTGTATTTAAAGTAATTGTCATGTTATTACTATTTATTATTATTTTTTAAATATGCCTTTATATAGTTTTTTTTTTTAAATCTTTAAAAAATGTCAGTTTATTTTATTTCAAGTTTCTTTTTTTCATGATGGTTTTAGCTTTAGTTAATAACCCTAATAATTTCCCCTAATTTTTTTTTTACAAATATTGTGTCGACTACCTCTGTCGACCTGAACCTTTCCCAAAATTAAGAAAAATTATCATACAAATACTTTTCTTTAATTCTCAGGAAATACACGTTTATCATTAAATACAAATCAACACTTTGATTGAGCTAAATTTAGGCTAAATTTCCCACTTTGCTGCAGTTTTTTTGTTTTTAAATTTAATAATATTTTTTATCAATTATGAACCCCTGATACCCTGCATTTATTTATATTATAAATATAAATAAAAAATATAATTATTTTAGATGGTTTGAAATCATTGAATAAATATAAAAAAGCAAGCTCCTGATGTGGACAGGTAACATTTTCTGAAGGTTACACACCTTCTTTCATAAACATCGAACACTATACATGGAAAGTGGCTTCTCTTTGTTTGACGGAACAAAACCGCTCAGGACTAAACTGAGCTCTTGTACAACTTACATAACACTTTTGGTAACCATAGAAACAGTGAGGAAATCAGAGCTAGAGCTCATTCTCATCAGTCACCTGAGCTCTTAAGAACATGCTGCATATAACAAACACTCACCAAATCTTTACAGCGACATACAATTATGCACAAAGTGCAAATAAAGCATAATCATGGAACACTTTTATTGGTCCATTTTAATACTCAAAGAATATTTAAACAGCTATTCATTTAATGTAGCATTTGGCAACCTTTTATGGTAAGTTTTTTTAATAATAATATAAAAATGATCAATGCGTCAATAATGACCAACTAGCAAAACTGGTTGCCCACAAATCCCATTGATTGTGAAATATGATGTAAAACCAGTTTGAAGGCGATGTCTGATCTGTATAGATGATGTTGAGGATTACCTCAGGTATTCCAGAGCCGCAGGCGTACGGAGCAAACACCTTCACCAGAGACACGGCCAGGAAGGCGAAGGACAGCGCCCAGAACGTGAACATGAAGTAGTTCATTATATAGGAGCCTGGACCCTAGACCACAAAACACCAAAGAGCCAAACATCACCATTTAATTCATCCGTGTAAACTAAAACTAAAAGTGTGGGGTCAGTAAGATTTTGTAATGCTTTTGAGTCTCTTCCGTTCACCAAGGCTGCATTTATTTCATTAAAAATACAGTAAAATCAGTAATATTGTGAAATATTATTACAATTTCAAATAACTTTTCTATGTGATTATACTGTAAAATGTCATTTATTCCTGTGATGAAAAGCTGAATTTTCAACATCATTACACCAGTCTTCAGTGACCTTTTACTGAACTGAAACACAATTTAAAGAAACGGTTTGTTTAATTCAGGATTTGTCAAGCTAATATAGTAAATTTGTTTTATAATAATATAAAAATGTTAGCCTAGGTTAACACGTCAATAATGTCCCACTAGAGAAACTGGACACCAAATGAAAAATAAAAATATGAGGTGAAACCTGTTTTGAAGGCAGGGGAGGTGATTTGGTTCAAAAACATGTCTTATGTTGGTTGAAAGTCTCTTCACATCCTGACAGCAATCATTAAGTTACATGGGCTAAATGTATTTACATGTTTTTATATCATCTATGGAAGGCGTAGGATCATAAAATGTTTGTCCAGTCATATATCTCGGTCCCAGGGCTACGATATGTTGTTCTACCTGCCGGTCAACATATATATTTGCATACCTCTGCGCAGACATGATACGTCATTGCAGACCAGCAAGGTGTTATTATTGTAATATTATGCGCTTTGTACTGTAATGTTAAAAGTACTACAGTTAAAACCTGAAATATTGTGAAATATTATTACAATTAAAAATAGGTGTTTTCTATTTGAATATATATATAGTAAATTGTAATATATTTCTGTGATCAAAGCTGTATTTTCAGCATCATTACTCCAGTCTTCAGTGTCACATGATCTTCAGAAATCATTATAATATGCTGATTTGCTGCTCAAGAAACATTTATGATTATCTTATCAATGTTAAAAAAAAAAGTTCAAAGAACAGTATTCATTTGAAATAGAAATGTTTTGTAACATTATAAATGTGTTACTGTCATTTCTGATCAATTTAATGAATTCTTGATGGATAAAAGTATTAATTCCTAACATAAGAAAACCGTACAGACCCCAAACGTTTGAACAGTAGTGTATACAGAGTTGGACACTGACCTCGGCCTGACCCAGAATCAGTTCGGCCCACGTGTTCCACTGAGGACACTTGTCTCTCTCGGCGAAGGTGGTCTCGTTGGAGTCCCAGCAGCACTGCTCATGATTGAACCACATGGCACTGAGACACACGCCCTCCTTCAGATCGTTCAACCAGTCAGCCGCGATGTCGATCACTCCGGCTAACGCTCCTGAGGGAACGAGGAAGAAGATCGGTGTTTATACAATTCACAATGTACTGAAGCAGAAGGAGCCCTGAAGTACTGAAGCAGAAGCCAATATTATTTTTTACAGAAATACACTGTACAAGAATGTATCAAGAAATGTAAGAAGTTTAGACATTTGTTTTGTTCATTTTTGGCAGTGCATGCAACATTTAATGGCATGACTTTATGAATGTAAGGCTTTCTGCTCTGATTGAAGACCTTTTTAGGCCTTAATTGGTGGAAGGTTAAATTGAGACTTTTAAAGATCTACAGAAATCCTGTAAAAATGATCCAAATCTGCTTTTTACCATAAAATGCACTGATGACCTCCACGATGATACAGGAGGTGCGATAGAAAGACAAATGATAAAACATGGCCTAAACTCATATATAGTGCAACACCCAAAGACAAAACACCATCATCAGTATAACAAATGACATTTAAATAACAGAAAACATCACAAAACCCTCTAATGTACATTACCATTTACAATAATTAAAAAGAAACAAACTATATTCATATGTAATGTGTTACACAGGGACTTCTGGGAAAGGCATTTTACTGTTTATCCATAAATTTGACAGTATTTTACAGTAAAATGAATTATAATGCGATGTTAGACCCTTTACAGTTGTTCAGTGTATATGGTAAGGAAACTCTCAGCATTTTTACTTTTATTCAGTATTTCTTTCCAGTGATTGTTCCTGTAGTAGGTCTTACTGTACGCAGCTTTGAGTAAATGTCTGACAAATAACCAAAAGCACAAACGCTCAAGCTCAGGGAGAATTTAGAAATAAGCCGAGTTCAGCATAATGTGTTCAGAACATTAAACCATGACTTACAGACCAAAGATGTGTATGTGTGTGTGTTTGAGTGTGAGTGTGTGTGTGTGTGTGTGTGTGTGTGAGTGAGAGTGTGTGTGTGTGAGTGAGAGTGTGTGTGTGTGTGTGTGTGTGTGAGAGTGTGTGTGTGTGTGTGTGTGAGTGTGAAAATAAACAAATTACAACCATAGTGTGTGAGTGTGACGCGCGCGAGTGTGAGAACCCATAATGTGATGCTGTCTGTCTACACTGTGTGCGCGGCGCGACAAATTGCTCTAATGTGCTCTAACTGATGCCTGCTCTATTTATGACGTACTGACACAAAAGTTCAAATGATTTGTAACAGTAGATTGTGCGTCCAGTGTGTGAGAGAGTGAGGCCGTGTGTGTAAAAACGCGTGAAAACACCAGCCGCGTGCTTTCTCCTTCTTTCCAAAGTGAGTGCGCGTGTGTGTGTGCAACCTTGTGCTCTCCTGTCAGCAAAGGTGAGTGAATCTTGAGAGTGTGCTACTAAATTTATTTTAAACAGATATCTGTGTGAGAGTGTCGCGTCTGGTGAGTGAGTGTCTGTGTGTGAGCAAAGAAAACAATGTATATATATAACGAAAAGTATAGGCCTACTAAACATCGCACATCCTGCGATGTGACTATTGCGGTGCACATCGCGATATCGAGTGAAAGATATATGTGCAGCCCTAGTGTGAGTGACGATTAATTGCATTTGATAATATCAGATATAAAAAAAACACGATTTTGCAACCGCAAAGCTCTCATCTTCCTCTTGACAATACCCCATGATTCTCTATGGGGTTCAGGTCAGGCGTGAGTGGTGACAGTGTGTGAGAGTGTGCAGTGTGCAGGTGAGTGCTTGTGAGTGAGTGAGTGAGTGTTGTGTGTGAGTGAGGTGTGTGAGTGTGTGAGTGAGTGTGAGAGTGAGTGAGTGAGTGAGTGTGAGAGTGAGTGAGTGAGTGAGTGAGTGTGTGAGAGTGTGAGTGTGTGAGTGAGTGAGTGTGTGAGTGAGTGAGTGTGTGAGTGAGTGAGTGTGTGTGTGATCAGTGAGCTTGCGGTCGTGTGTGTGCACCTTTTCCTACCCAAATTCTTCCTTCCAGTCAACTTTGATGCTTTGTGACTCTGTAAACAGCCACACCTTTGAGTGACCCTCTGTGACCCTCTTTGTGAGTGTGTGATCATTGAGTGTCTTCTCCATTAGTGTGTGAGTGACTGTGAGTGTGATGTAAATATTCTAATATTTTGTGTGACTTTCATGAGTGACTTTTGTGTGTGAATCTAAAATATATGAGTTTCACTTTTTGAAATAAGTACAAGAAAAAAAATAACTTTTTCACGACATTCTAATTTATTGAGATGCACCTGTATAAAAGAGCTTTAAAAAATAATTGCATATTAAATCGCAATATTGGTTTAAAAAAAAAAAAAAAAAAAAAAAAAAAAAAAAAAAATCGCAATTAGATTTTCCAAAATCGTTCAGCCCTAGTGAGTGTGTGTGAGTTTGGGTTAAGTGACCATGATATTGAGGTTTGTGGAGGAACATTTTATTTCCTGTAGGTGCATGTTATAAGCTAATATTTCCTAAAAACTGAAAGACAGTTTGATGAAACACCTGCATCTAAAAGGATGCATTAAACTGACCAAAAGTGACAGTAACAACAAAATGACCAAAAATGTATCAAGGTCTCAAAGTACAACTGTTTTCAGCATTAATAATAATAAAAAAAATTCTTGAGCAGCAAATCAGCATATTAGAATGATTTCTGAAGGATCATGTGACACTGAAGACTGGAGTAATGATGCTGAAAATACAGCTTTGATCACAGGAATAAATTACATTTTAACATATATTAAGATAGAAAAGTTATTTTAAATTATAATAATATTTCTCAATATTTCAGATTTTAACTGCAGTAATTTATTTATAATATTAGTAATATTTTTAATCAAATAAATGCAGCCTTGGTGAACAGAAGAGATGTCTTTCAAAAACAATAAAAAGAAAAATAAGTCACTCACTGCTATTAGCTGAATAACTTTTGTAGCTTTAACAATGATTAATCTATATCTAATGTATACAGTGAAGAAAATGCAATGTTGTTGTACATTTGATTATTCAATTTCTGTACTTGAACACCTACAAACCTAAAGTTTTTTATTTTTATTCTGTTTATTTATTGAGCTATTGCTTGTAATTTGTTCGTATTTACGGACTTCACCGGTCTTTAATAATGTTTAAACGTTATATTTGTTAGTGCTGTGGTAATGAAATTAGAATCGAGAATTGTAAAATTTAAGTGGTATCTAAAATTTGTGTCATATAAGCTTATTTATCAGAATACAAGATAACAGGGTCAAAAACAATGACAGCAACAACTATTTTATTTTTTGTGGCAGGGCCGGTGAAAATGTCGGCGGGTCAAGTAAGAAAACTGAACCACTGGCCCGACCGGTCCAGAAGAAGAAATCCTCAGCGTTGAGTCCTGCTCCATGAACTGAACTGAGAGAGACCTGCATGAAGAACCACGGCTCTATCTGAACTAGTTTGACAGCTGCAGTCGGTTAACAGAGCGGTTTCTGGTTATGAGTCATTTGAAAGGTCATCTGGGGACTGAATTTAGAGATTAATATTTTAAACCAAATTAACAACTCTTCTGCAGACTAGCTTCACTCAGTTCATCTGCATTCAATGAGTATTTTCAATAAGTAATATTCTGAGTTACAGTGTCACTTACGCTAGTATCTGGACGACCTCACAACAGTTTCCATTTATGCAGTGTGTGTGTGTGTGTGTGTGTGTGAGAGAGAGAGAGAGTGAGTGAGAGAGAGAGAAACTATAGTGGGCGGCTCAATGTGTGAAAGTGAGTTTGAAAGAACAGCTGCTCGAGAGAAACTGTAAGAGTGTGTGATGTGTGTGTGTGTGTGTGTGTGTTTACCTGATGCTAATCCTGTTAGCGTGACCACCAGCCACCCGGACCAGGCGTCGTACAGACTCTTGGTGAATTCCCATGCCGATTCCTTCTTTTTACTGTTTATCTACACAGACGGAGAGAACATGAGTAAACAGAGATGCACAAACCTGCTGATTCAGGATCTGCAGTTTCTAGCAGACATGATCCCTGCAAACCACAGCATCACTTCCAGTCAAGCAGGAAGTTCATTTGCCTAAAAAATCTCCATTCAAATGTTTTACGCTTGAATATATGTGCTCTAGAAAATGAGCCTAATGCGGCGCCAGCACCGTAACAAACAAATAAAATAAATTATATTACATTATTATTAAATTTATTAAATAATTATAATTAATTGTTTATTATTATAATTATATATTATTAATTATATTAAATTTATTACCTAACTTTGATGAACAAGGAGAAAACTAGTTTCACAGCAATAGTACTGATCATATCTGTTGTATTACTGATTTTCAAACATTATATAATGTGCACTTCTTTTATTATTATTATTATTATCATCTTTTGTATCCATGAAGTTTCCACAAGTAAATAAATGCACACTGAAAAAAATAAGTAATAATAATAATACATAAAATTTAGATTAAGGTAAAGTTTCCAAAAAACAAACAGACAAATAAAATACAAAAATGAATAAATAGATGAATTTCAGTTTGCCAAAGCAAAAATCAATAAGTAAACATATTACATAAATTGTTTATTTTAATAAATAATGAAAAATAAATTATAATATAATATTAATAAAGCATAAATACAAAACGGATAAAGTTCAAGTAAAGAAAAAATAATTAAGATTGACTTCAAGTTTCTATGAATGAAGGCATAAATAAATAAAACTAAACCAACAGAGTTCAAGTTTTCCAAAATTAAAATGAATGAAACTAAATGAGACTGTGTTCAATAATAAATGAATGAATGAAATTGGGTTCCTTTGTGAAGTTTTTAATTAATTAGATTATTAAAAAATAATGAACTATATTGTGATATTAACTATTAGTGTGACAAAGCTACAGAATGTTTCTATCGTAGCCACAGAAGCGCTATGACAGCAGCTGCTGCGTTACCTTGCGGTGTCGCTCTCGGTCTTTGCACTTCTCTCTGACCCAGTCGATGGTGTGGAAGTCGTCGTAGGTTCCCACGCCTGGAATGGGCTCCTCCAGCAGGTCCAGCAGGTGGGTGGAGATACTGGCCCCGCCTCCGCCCCCTCCATTAGACATGGCGTAGTTAGACCCTAAACACACACACACACACACACAGAGAAGTGAATGAAAGAACTGCTTTCAGAAGAGCCGTAGTTGGTGTGAATCTTTGGGTCGATTCGATTCACAGGTTTTCAGAATGATTCTATTAAATCTGATTCACAACAAGATTCGAATTGATGAATATTAATGATTAGATTCTCATTTTCTAAACGCATTCAAAGGATTATTGAAATGCTTCTAATGTTTAATGTAGCCTTACATCACTTGCTCAGCAATGGATGCTCTGCAGTGAATGGGTGCCGTCAGAATGAGAGTCCAAACAGCTGATAAAAACATCACAATAATCCACAAGTAATCCACACCACTCCAGTCCATCAGTTAACATCTTGTGAAGAGAAAAGCTGTTTATAAGAAACAAATCCATCAAGACATTTTTATCTTCAAACTGTTGCGTCTGGCTAAAATATGAGTCCATAATCCATAATAACGCTTCCTCCAGTGAAAAGATGGTCTTGTCTGAATCAGGAGAGACATCTGCACAGATCAAGCACCGTTTACAAGACAAAACAGACCAAAACAGCTCTAAACAAATATATTGGTAGATTTTGATGTGAGAGAATGACAAGGGATGGACTTTTTCACTGGAGGAAGCGTTATGGATTATGGACTCATATTTTAGCTCTAAACTACAGTTTGAAGTAAAAAAAAGTCTCAATGGATTTGTTTCTTATGAACATGCAGCTTTTGTCTTCTTAAGACATTAACTGATGGACTGAGGTTTTGATCAGCTGTTTGGACTCTCATTCTGACGGCACCCATTCACTGCAGAGCATCCATTGATGAGCAAGTGATGTAATGCTACATTTCTCCAGATCCTCTCTGATGAAGAAACAATCTCATCCACATTGTGTTTGGCCTGAGGGTGAGTGAATTATCTTGACTGAAGCAAATGATTAATGATTCAAAAATCCATGTTTCAATGCATTTGCATCAGCAGGATTCGTAATCATTGCATCAAGAAAAGAAGTGAATCGTTACACCCCTTCTATTTAGCGTTTCTTAGATGTGGTTAGTGAATTGAGCAACACTCAAGTGAGTCACTGAACTCTGAGGCAGCAAACCTGCATGTCCAACAGTCATTACAACAGCTTTTTTTGTTGGCTGCACTTAATGAAAGCAGATCTGTGTCGTCTGCAGAGCGTCAGCTGATAATCAGCAGCTAATCAGCTTTTCCACACAGATCCAGCCAGACACGAGCTGAACGACACAACCTCACACGCTAGAGAAACACACGCTTGTACACACTTCCCTTTTCTAGAAACAAACCAAGCCGCACCTCGCTGTGAGGAAACAGCTCACACCTAACCAGGTTACACATAAAAATACTACTGTAAGACCAGAAACAGCACAAGATATGTCTCTCTCACAAATATAAATACATGCATTTGTCTGTCATGTGACGAGGAGAAAAACAGGCCACATTCAGCAGCGATCAACATCTAGACCAGTGTGACATGAAAATGTGTCACTAATAAAACCAAAAGGCTCAAAACTGCAGCAACATGACATCTGCATCAGTGAATAGAAAACTGAATTTAAATGTTAGTTTATAAATATTGTTTATTAGTAATTATCAAATTTTATAATCAGCTAATGGCTATTCTTATCTTATTTTAATACTTTATTAATGCTAATAATATTAACATTTGTATTAATATTCTTATTGTTTTGTGTTAATTTCTTATTTCTTTGTTAAAGGAACACTTCACTTTTTTTGTAAATAGGCTCATTTTACACCTCCATAGAGTTAAACAGTTGAGTTTTACCGTTTTTGAATCATTCAGCCGATCTCCGGGTCTGGCGGTAGCACTTTTAGCTTAGCTTAGCATAGATCATTGAATCTGATTAGAACATTAGCATCTCGCTCAAAAATGACCAAAGAGATTTGATAATTTTCCTATTTAAAGCTTGACTCTTCTGTAGTGTCACACGACATGAAAAGCTACGATTTTCTAGGCAGATATGGCTTGGAACTATACTCTCATTCCGGCGTAATAATCAAGAAACGTTGCTACTTTCAGGCGCTGCGTCATATCACTGCACCTGCTGCACTCATGGTACGGCAGCAAAGTTCCTTGATTATTACGCCGGAATGAGAGTATAGTTCCTAGCCATATCGGACTAGAAAATCGTAGCTTTTCATTTTCCGTCAGTCTTAGTACACGATGTAACTACAGAAGAGTCAAGCTTTAAATAGGAGAAATATCTAAACTCTTTGGTCATTTTTGAGCGAGATGCTAACGGTCTAATCAGAGTCAATGATCTATGCTAAGCTACGCTAAAAGTGCTACCGCCAGACCCGGAGATCGGCTGAATGATTCAAAAACGGTAAAACTCAACTGTTTAACTCTAGGGGAGGTGTAAAATGAGCCTATTTACAAAAAAAGTGGAGTGTTCCTTTAAGATCACTTAATTTGTGCATTTAGCAATGATTTATTAATAAACATTAATAAATAATACAATTTATTAATATTTTTATTTATATTTTGTTCTGCGTTAGTTTACTTTGATATATTTATTACCAAAAATGTTATTACTATATACTTTTATTATACGATACTATTATTGTTATTCATTAAATGGCATTTACGTAATAAGTATACATTTTATTATTATAATATTAATATAACATTATATATATTATATTAATATAATATTGTAAATAAATAATAATAATAATAATATTGGTAAAATGAATAAAAGCTAATATTCTTATTTTATTTAATACTTTATTAATGGTTTTGTGTTAATATTAGTAGCCTAATTAGGCCTATTCATTATTTAATTTACACATTTAGTTTGTTTAACTACTACTGATGTTTTTAATACTAGCTAATAGCTATTATTTAATACTCTATTAATATGATTATTATTATTTATTAATATTCTTGTTTTGTTTTAATATTAATAGCTATTTTTTGTTAATTATTCAATGATTAATTAATTATTTTATTAATTAGTATTAATATTTTAATCAATAGCTAATAGCTATTATTTAATACTTTATTAATATGAATAATGTTATGAGTATTTAATAATATTCTTATTGTTTTGTGTCAATACTAATACTAGCTTATTATATTATCAATATTATAATTTTTTTTAATAACATCTGTTGGAACTCACTGGTAAAGGAAGATCATTAGATATCAAAATCTCATGCAACGGTCTTCACAGGAGCAATATTAATGCGTTCAAGCAAACAGCGGAGATGAAAACAGACTGCAGTGCATTTCATCCGAAGCTGACGTCGATGAGGATACGGTGAATTAAATCATCCCTGCTGACTCACTCGAGCACGCATTAAACCCTCGGCTCCTTCACCACCGCCACACAACACATTTCACTGCGTGATGATCTGAAAGAGCAACAGCACAATCCACATCTTCACAGCATGTCCTCCATGCTTCCTCTGCTCGGTGAAAACCAAGGGAACAGGAAGCAGAGGAATGTGTTTTGTGCAGGTTTTGCACAGAAACAGAGGAACTGCGTGTTTTAGCATGTCTCTGATTCCTATAACACTGCCACAGTGAGACTGTCACATGTGCTGCAATGCTTACTGGGAGAAATTCACTGCAAACCAAGTTAAACATGAGGAAATGTGTTTTCCTTGGCAGCCTAAAGCATAAACGAAGCCTAAACATTATATCTACAAAGAAGCAAAATACTGTTAATTGGAGCATATTCTATGAAAATTACAGTGATGAGCCTACGCTGGCATATCTAGTCATGTTTTACATATAAACAAAATACACTCACATTTCAGATCAAATTCAACTCATTTTAAGGGAACTAAAAGAGCAAAGACTCATTAAGAATAAAACAACTATTCATATTATAATATTTTGTTATTTATTTATTATTAATGTATTTATTATATTTGTATTCATTATAAAAAGTAAAAATATAATTAATAAATAATGTCAGTAAAATTAACAACAGCTAATAATTCTTATTTTATTTTAATACATTAATAATATTATTAATGTTTGTAGTATTTTGTGTTAATGTTAGTAGCTTGTTTAGTTATTTATTTATTTTCACTATTTCATTTATTAGTTTTATTCAGTCTCTCTTGGCCTTGTTTTCCAGGTAAAATATCCAAAAATGTTTAAAACAAGATCAGTTTACTCAAAAAGCAACACTGTGTAAGTTATTAAATCTTACTTTTAGAAAACATGTTTAATACGGGTGCATTTGGTCTCGCTGCGCTGGCAGATCTTTGAATGTTTAAAGTATAAACACGTTGAAAACAAGTGAAAAGTGCAATGAGACAAAATACACAATTCAGATCAAATTTAATTAATTTGAATGGATTTTTAGATTAAAAAGAAAGGCAGAAATGCTCATTAAGAATTCATGTTTGTATCTCATCAAGAGATGCAAGCTTTTCTAGCATCTTGAAATCAGTGAGATGACAAGAAATGACTCATTTAACCAATTAGTCGATGCACAACCAATTACAAAACACGCTTTCTTTAGAAACAGGTTTAAGGTGAAGTGTTTCCATCAGCAGCACAACAGTGACGGAGTGGCCTCTGCAGGGTTTGACTACCAGACAACATTTCCAGCCAATCAATGGTGATTAGGAAGCAATCAAGTCTAATATGTGACCTTGGACAACAAAACCATTCTTAAGTCTCTGGGGTATATTTGTAGCAATAGCCAAAAATACATTGTATGGGTCAAAATTACAGATTTTTCTTTTATGCCAAAAATCATTAGGATATTAAGTAAAGATCATGTTCCATGAAGATATTTTGTAAATGTCCTACTGTAAATATATCAAAACTTAATTTGATTAGTAATATGCATTGCTAAGAACTTCATTTGGACAACTTTAAAGGTGATTTTCTCAATATTTAGATTTTTTTGCACCCTCAGATTCCAAATTTTTAAATAGTTGTATCTCATTCAAATATTGTCCTGTCATAAAGCTTATTTATTCAGCTTTCAGATGATGTATAAATTGACCCTTATGTCTGGTTTTGTGTTCCAGGGTCACATATTACAATGAGAAAGCCAAAGCAAACTGATCCTCATCTGTAAGAGATGTGTGATGTTAAGCGATGAGGTGAGATGTGTGTGTTGTTCATGTTAGTGTTCACTCTCTAAATATTACACGGCTGTGTTTGTTTGTGCTGCCCACAGATTATCATCTTTGATGTCAGACACTTTTATTAAGAGAGCTGCACAGAAGCATAAATATCAATCCTGCAAGGACTGCTGCATTAGTGCTCTGCAATAAATTACAGACCTGAAGTTAACGAACTCTGTGTTGCACTTTACTTTTGCTTTAAAAAAGGATTTCATAGAAATTTGGATTTCATTTGGTTTAATAAAATATTAAGTAAAATTGTTGATTTTTTGTGGGAAATTAATCATTTAGATTAATCGATAAATTAGTCGATAGATTAATCAAAATAAAAAGAGTTGTTAGTGGCAGCTCTATTTAAAATCTATCACAGAGAGAGGAGGACTGCTCATAATCAGAAGACCGTGACGTAACGATGGTTGCTGAATCATGCAGGATTTAATATAAAGCTCTACAGGGCTTAGTTTCAGTCCGAGCAACAGCAGAAATCTGGGAGTTAATGTGCATTCAGACGCATGTGACGCGGTGCATGAGCAGAAAATCCAAGCACGCTTACAGGAAACATTGTGAAGGCTAATAATGGATTTCACAGACATATGAGGAACGGTACGAGACGCCACAGAGAGAACGGTGAGGGATTATTCCTCAGGTCCTGCATTACTGCACTCACACAACAGCAACAAGTCTCTCCTGTTGAAACCAATATGAATTATGAATGACAGACGAATTCAAATCTCAGCCGGCTTGAGCAGCATCACCGAGAGACCATTATTACCCAGATACCATATATTATTATTATTTTACACTTTAGATTTTTAAGTAAATTTATTCTTCATTTTAATCATTTTTTTAATATATATATATATATATTTGTGTGTGTTTTTTTTGCCAGTTTTAGATTTAATATTAAAAGTGATTAAAATAAAGAATATTTTAATTAACTGTTAATGTATAAAGTAAAATAATTATATGCCATATAATGATACATGCCATAAGGAATCAAGAAAACACCCATGTTATTAATTCTGATATCAAACACGCAGAATGAACACAGCATACATACACATATACACACACGCATATGAATGTGTGTTGTCTCACTGTGTGTGTGTTGCTAATGCTACACGTTTACGATGACTGCAATCAATGCATCATACGCTAATTATTGCGTGGAAACCTGTCACACAAACACACCCAAAGCATCGATGACATTGAGCACACACACGACGCGCGCGCAGTGAGAGTGTACCTCCGCCGCGGAGCTCGTGCAGGGGGATCGTGTCCCCTCCGCCGTCATACGGGAGATACGGGTCGACGGAGTCCTCCTCCTCCATACCGATCACAGGAGAGCTCGAGCAGCAGCGGCGTCAGCGGCGGCCATGACCAGAGAACGCGAGCGGGACTGCGTCACTCCAGCGCGTCGCTGCGGCAGCCCGTGACGTCAGGGCGTCCGCGTCGCGTTCTGTTTGCTGCGCCCCTCATAAACCACTAGCTAGAATAATATTACGATGCCGTTTTGTATAAATTGATTAATAATATTTTATTATTAGCAAAATACTTTATACATAAATGTATGTATTTTAAATCCCCTCCTGTTCATTGTATTAAAAAAATTATCTCAGATGCCCTCAGTAAAACGAAAAATCAAAACGGTTTAATTTGTTTGTATTATATAATTTGTTGTAAATACATTTATATTATTATTTCTTCTAGGTTTCTTGGAATGTTTTGTTATATGTTCTGTCTGGAGCTTAATATGGTTCTATTGTGTTGAGCCTTCCATACCAGATCATTTTTTGTATTCTAATGAATGCCAGCTTGTTATATTCAGATTTTGTACTAATATAAAAGCTATATATATATATATATATATATAAAACATTTTTTTACATTGTTTTCTCTTACATATGAAATTTGAAAGCATGGTAATTTATATATATATATATTTTTACATTGTTTTCTCTTACCATGCCTTCAGATTTCATATGTAAGAGAAAACAATGTAAAAAAAACCCACACATAAGCGCTTCTTAGATATCAGGGATATTTCAGCCTAACTACGACATGAAAGCAGCATTCAGAAGCCTTTGTATATTAAAGACTATTTCAAAACCTTGACTTTTCCAGTCATTTTATGATTAATATTGTTGTTGTTATACAGTTAGTATTTATATACATTTAGTCATTTAGCAGACGCTTTTATCCAAAGCAACTTACAAATGATGAGACGCAATCAAAATCAACAAAAGAGCAATGATACGCAAGTGCTATAACAAGTCTCAGTTAGCTTAACAGTACACAAAGCAAGTTTTTATATATAGAATATATATATATATATATATATATAATTATTCTAAACTATTTACATTTATGAAATAATTGTATATACAGTGGGGGAAATAAGTATTCGACACTTGAACAAATTTTTTATTAAACATTTCCAGTGCAGCAATTTTGACCAGATGTTGGTATTAACTCAAGTAATTTACACAGAGAAAAAATATTGAATATTACAATCCATAAAAAAAGTTGTGTAATAAAGTGAAATGACACAGGAAAAAAGTATTGAACACACTAACTGAGATTATACTTAATACTTGGTGGAAAAGCCTTTGTTTTCAATAACAGCTTCAAGACGCTTCCTGTATGAACAAACTAATCGTTCACAGTGCACAGGTGGGATTTTGGTCCATTCTTCTAAACAGACGGTCTTCAAATCTTGAATGTTCCGCGGGGCCCTCTTGTGAATCTGGATCTTCAGTTCCTTCCATAAATTCTCTATTGGGTTTAAGTCTGGTGATTGACGGCCATTCCAACAGCTTCATTGTCTTCTTCTGGAACCAATTCCGAGTCTCCTTTGCAGTATGTTTTGTATCATTGTCCTGCTGTAATGTCCATCCATGTCTCATCCTCATCATCCTGGCGGATGGTAACAGATTCACCTCAAGAATTTCTCGGTACATGGCTCCATTCATCTTCCCTTCAATAACATGGATTCTGCCAGTACCATGAGAAGAAAAACAGCCCCATACCATGATGCTTCCACCTCCAAACTTCACTGTTGGTATGGTATTTTTAGGGTCATACGCAGAGCCATTTCTCCTCCAAACATGGCGTGTGGTATTATTGCCAAAAATATCAATTTTTGTCTCGTCTGACCAGACTACATTCTCCCAGTAATTCACAGGGTTGTCCAAATGTTTTGTAGCAAACATCAAACGAGCTTCAACATGCCTTTTCTTCAAAAATGGATCCTTCCGAGGTGAGCGTGCATGGAGGCCGTGGCGGTGGAGTGCATTGCCTATAGTTTTCTCTCTGACAGCTGTACCTGCTGCTTCCAAGTCTCTCTGTAGCTCTTTCCGAGTGGTCCTTGGCTCTTGGATTACTCTTCTGACTCCCTGATCAGAAATCTTTCGAGGAGCTCCTTTGCGTGGCAGGTTGATGGTGGAGTTTTTTTCTTTCCACTTGCGTATAATGGACCCAATGGTGCTTACAGGAACATTTAGGAGTTGTGAAATCCGTCTGTAACCACTACCATTTTTATGCAGCACAACAATCTTGTTGCGAAGGTCTTGGGACAGCTCTTTGCCTCTACCCATCATGAGATGTTTGTATACTTGCATTCAGAGGTGGGTAAGGCTTTTTCTAACTGATTAACCTGGCTGAATCTAATTTGCACAAATAGGAGGTTGAACTAATTAGTGAAATCAGCTGTTGTCTTGCCTTGGTGTACTGCTTTTTCTTTGTGTTCAATACTTTTTTATTCTCCTATTTCACTTCATTAAATACAACTTTTTTTATGGATTGTAATATTATGATTTCTTTATGTGTAGATTTCTTGAGTTAATACCAACATCTGGTCAAAATTTCATGTGAATTGCTGCACTGGAAATGTGTTTAATAAAAAGTGTTGAATACTTATTTCCCCCACTGTACATACATATTATAATAATAAATTATTTAACTTAATATAGAAACCAACACACATACTGTATACACACACACTGCAGAATTGCAAATTTGAAGTTTTGCACATTGATTCAGGAGGGAACTGTAGTTTTCTGCTGAGCACAGCTAAAGTCGATCATTAAATACACTCAACAACTACATCTGTTCACTGCCACCTGTTACACACACACACACACACACACGCACCTGGCGTCTTATTTCAGTGCCCAACAAAGTAGACCACCTCAAAATAATCTCATAGATTCACTCCAGTATCTAGGACAGAGCAAGAATCAGTAATGAACACAGCAAACCAAACGTGACCAAACACACACCACAAAATCTTCATTTACCTTAACAATAATCCTGCTGTTGCCAGGTAACCGCTCTGAATCATGTGATCAGGTCACCCATCGGCTTTTATTATAGTGTTTAAATCAAAGCAGCAATCACAGTCTCAGTCTGGTTAGTGTTTTCAGCTTCACATGATATCAGCGTCCACACACACACACACACGCCGGTCGCTGGAAACCAAACACCCTCACGGCCCGCATCAGACACGTCGTCACACACAACAACCGGCTCGAGTCCGTCCAAACTTCCTGAAGCACCGCCTTCATGCTGACAGAGCAGCCGGACTGGTTCCCATGTGTCATTTCTTTCTTTTAAGCAAAGACGTATTTCACTCAGATGTTTCCGGTCGGACTGGCTCGTTACGTCACGCCGATTACACCTGATTTCCCATCATTCCCTGCGCTGTAAAAAATGCAACTGCACAATTTCCAGTTTACCAAACCTTTTGAGTCTCAAACACTACAAAATGCTATTTTCTTGAAACTACATAAAAACCCTCGTCAGATCAACAGAATTACCCCAAATGTCGTCCCAACTAGTCAAACACAGTTGTCTGAACAAATAATGTCATATTGTTGAAATGTTAAGGCTTTGTGAGTTCCCAGCATGCATTGCAGCATGAATAAATTACAGGATTATTGTTTTGCTGTTTGCAGGCTTCATTTCAACTTTTGTTGTTGTCGTTTTGTCATTATTGTTAGTTATTTGCTATAATGTGATGTAAAGAGCTCATCTTTTTAACATTTGTTGATTGGCACCGTTGTACATATTAGACTAAGTTATCCATTAAGGTTTGTCATTCATAAACAAACATAAATTTGATAATGTGGTGACTTTACACATACTTTATTTCTTCCAGGAAACAGAAAAAAATAAATGACCTCAACGACAGTAATTGTGGTTTCAGTTGCTGACAAGAATGTTTCTATTAGCAAAATAAGACAATCAGCATCGCATGAACAAACAAATGTACATTAGCTAAAAGTATCTTTACTGAGAAGAACTAGAATACTGTTGCCTTATTTTTTTTTATGTTTTCTCAACTCAATTTTTACAGTGTGCTTGTGTCTCGTGTCGGACGGGTAAGTTTCAGAGGCAGTCAGCGTGGGGCAGTCGTGGCCTAATGGTTAGAGAGTGGGACTTGTAACCCGAAGGTTGCGGGTTCAAGTCTCAGGTCCAGCTGGGATTGTAGGTGAGGGGAGTGAATAACCAACGCTCTCTCCACCTTCAATACCACGACTGAGGTGAGACACCATACTTGGCCACACGTCACGTCCTTTCCTTTCCTTTAGAGAGAGTTTGTTGAATGGCACTGAAAGGCGACTCCTCGCTGTTACACACACACACACACACACAAAAGCTCTTGTTGTGTGATCCAGCAAACAAAGGTCTACGGAACGCCGCTACGGAGACTCTCATGAATAATGAGCTGCCCAACTCAGATCTCATGACCTCTGTGTGCAAAACTGTACAACACTGTTTTTATGGATGTAGTCATCCCACTGCTTTAATAACGACACACACTTAAAGAAGAAGCTGTGTGTCCTGCAGTCAGAAACATGATAGCAGTGTGTTTGTGTGCCAAACCACCAAAATCACCAGGATGTTGCTGTCTGACGAGTCACACTCAGAAAAGAGACCCAAAACACTACCGTTTGCAAGAAATTTACACTATTATTCAGCAAGTATGCATTATGATGGATCTGAGGATCCTCAAACGCAAACTGTGCGTGTTTTGCTTCAAGAGAGCAACCATACATTTGTGTTGTGTTTTACTTTTTTCTTTTATATTCATTTACAATCATTTATAATTTAATCATTTTATTATTCCATTTAATCATATAATCCTTTATAATAATCATTATAGTCATTTATATACCCATTTTATTGATTAATTTATTGATTAGTCTTTTATATTATATTTAGTGCGGTCAAACGATTAATCACATCCTAAATAAAAGCTTTTGTTTACATAATATGAGCGTGTACTGTGTATATTTATTATGTATATATAAATACACACACATGCATGTATATATTTAAGAAAAATGTTATGTTTATATTTTAAATATTTTTATATATAATATAAAATATAATAATATAAATGTATATACACATGTAAATATTTTCAAAATATGTACTGTATGTGTGTATTTATATATGCATAATAAATAAACAGTACACATACATATATTATGTAAACAAAAGCTTTTATTTTGGATGCGATTAATCGTTTGACAGCACTTATTATATTATATAATATTGTTGTTTTTTATAATACTTTTCCATTGTTGTTTAGTCTTATGACTGTGTTTCAAGGGCTGTTTGTCTTCATGAATAAGAGATACGAGGGTATGTTTATGGAAACTCAAGGTTTATGTTGTTTTGAAGCAGTTTTGGTGTAACAGTACATGTTGAATCTGTGCTGGTCAGACGAAGTCTTGAACATTGAAACATACGCAGCTAAGACTATTCAATAAACTCTGATCCTTTTTATCATCACTTCGTCTCCTGCTTCTGCTCTTCACTGGCTTTTCCTCAGTCAACTTCTTGGCTGATAGAAGACTTATTACAGTTTTGAGTATTGTGGGCATCAGGAAACACTCTTCCTGTTAACAGGTTTGGGGTTTTGGAATACTTTGCTGAAGAGTTGTTCTGGTAGCAGTCAAAAGTGATATTTTCTGAAGAGTTGTTCTGGTAGCAGTCAAAAGTGATATTTTCTGATACATTTTATTTATCAAAAACAGTCTAATTAATTGAAATCATAAAATCAATATTGCAATTTATTAAAAGCATCCGGGGCTGCCACTACTTAATTTAATGATCTTAATCAATTTATTGATTTAATTCATTTTGGCATGGACATCTTAAGGATAATTACATCAACGTAATATTGTGTGTAACTTCAACTTAAATATCTGTGTTAGTTTGTCATTATTTAAATTAAATTGCTCCATAACTTCATCAAAAGTGGCAGTAAAGACATGTTTCAGAACAGGAGAAGATTTTATAAATAAAGTGTTTCTGTTGATGTTGGTGGTTTTTAATTTTTCTGAGGAGTAGATAATATTGTCTTAATTTTCAGAAAGCATTTATTGGTTTCCTGACAGCAAAAAGTTTCATCAAAAAAGAATATTTTAGTAGTTTTTGTCATGATTACAATAAAACAATTGAAAAACAAGTTAGAACAACTTAATTTTTAATTTATTAAAAGTTTTAACACAATTTTCTAAGTATATATTAGTTTAAAAATCAGAAGAAATTTTTAATTTTTTTTTGTTGGCCAATATTTTTTACAGTGTATGAAATGTTTTATTTCTCTGCTAAATAAATTATGGTAAATATGTCTTTAAAAATAATGTTTTAATTTTATTAGTAGTAGTACTATCATTACATTAAGTAATATTTGTGTCACGGTTTCTTCAAGTTAAACCGAACTTTTATTTTGACGGGTTGCTGTAAAGACCTTTAGGTTTCTGTTTGTATATGATATGATGATAGTTTTACTCAAAAGAATGGTAAAATGCTCATGAAGTGACTCTCTGAGCAGTTCTAGAGATTGTTTGTGTGTTAAAGTGCCCCTATTATGAAAGGTTCATATCTTGGTTTTGGGAGTCCCCAACAACAGGTTGACATGCATGCAAGGTCAAAAAACACTTTCATTGTCTTATAATATGCATTTATTTTTACCTTACTTGCTCAACGACTCCCAAACGATTCATTTTTCCAAACCCCTCCTTTGCGTGATGCTAATCTGCAGTGATTGGTCGATTGCTCTCATTTTTATTTCATCTGGCCTGTAATGCCTGATAAAGCAGTGTTTGTGAGAGCAGTGCTGCTGTGTGTACAGTGTTACCGGGGAAACCGCTATTTTTTCAAAAGCGGCACCTAGTGGCAAAGAATGAATTTGCATTTTCATTCAGACCAACAAGTGGGCATCAACATGAAACGGCTTGGGATTCGTTTTAAAAACGACTCGTTTCAATGATTCAGAGTCGACTCTTTCTTTTGAGAGACAATAACTTTATACACGGTGCACTTTCAGATTTAAAACTTTGCAGGAGGTTTTCATTCACTTAGAGCTGTGTTACACACCGCATGAAAGGTAATGTTCAAAAATCCATAATAGGGGCACTTTAATGTACTCATATATTGAGACGACAGACACTGATATCACTGAGAGCCTCACACGCGCTTCAGTATGTGTGTAGTAAACAAAACACTGCATCTGCGCCATTCATTCACACAGAGACACACAGAACATGCAGGATTCATATTTAAATGCTATTTTTGTGGCTTAATATTCAAAGACACCAGTCTATATCGCTGTTTTTTTTTTTTTTGTTTTTTTTTTTTTTTGTTTTTTTAAGCGTACTGACCTACTGTTGATGTATCCACCCAAACTTTGGCAAATTCTGTGACATTCCGCACTATACAGTAAATTCCTTTTTATGACTGGATTCCGCATCTCAGAAATCAAAGTGCCCTAATAATGTTACAAAATATTTCTATTTCAAATGTATGCTGTTCTTTTGAACTTTCTATTCATCAAAGAATCCTGAAAAAAAAATGTTTCTTGAGCAGCAAATCAGTATATTGGAATGATTTCAGAAGGATCATGTGACACTTAAGACTGGACAATTCAGAAATGCTGAAAATTCAGCTTTACATCACAGGAATAAATTACAATTTACTATATATTCAAATAGAAAAGGGTTATTTGAAATTGTAATAATTTTTCACAATTTTACAGATTTTGCCATATTTTTGATCAAATAAATGCAGCCTTGGTGAGCAGAAGACACTCCTTTCAAAAACATTAAAAATGTTACCGACCCCAAACCTTTGAAAGGTAAAACCTGAACAACATTAGCACCGGAAATATGAACACGAGCTTGCAGATCAACCACAAATGAGATCACATCATGCCTGTTAAAAATAAACAGGACTCATACAATAAAGAAACAACTTGTGGCTGAGCTGTGGTTCATGCAACATTTCTCATACTGTTATGCTGGACACAGTGTTGTAGACAACAGTCACTGAGAAACTAGCACATATTTCAATATGAAACTGCATTCAGATTCCATATGATTTCCAAAATATGGTGCATTTCTGAGTGAAACAAAATATTCAACCTGGAAAAAATTATTGGATCATGAAAATGAGGTGTTATGTATTATAATGGATCCAGATGGCCGGAGGGGAGGGGCTAAAAAAACAAGAGGGCTTGATGATGTCATCAGAAAAGGAAAGTTGTTTCAGAGGCGCAGCAGGTTTTTTTGTTTCAATGAACGATCACAAATTACAATGTGCAGTCATGAACTGGTCACAACAGGGTCTTCCAGACTGGGATTTGTGAGCATATGAAAAGCCAATAATTGACTTTATACACTGAACTGAATCAACAATGAACTGATTTTAACTGAATAATGACTGTTTACGCCTGTCTGTGTGCATCACTGAATCATTAAAGGGGTCATATGATGCGATTTCTTGTTTTCCTTTTCTTTAGTGTGTCATGTAGCTGTTTGTGCATGTATAAGATCTGCAGAGTTACAAAACTCAAAGTCTCCCCAAAAGGATTTATTCTATCTAAAAGAGAAGGCTGATCCAGACCGGGCTAAACGCCTCATTAAAACACGCCCCCACATGTCTACGTCACGATGTGGAAATATTTGCGTAATGCCACCCAAATGTTCACGCAAAGAAAGGAGTGGTTTCAGTAACTGCAGTAGTGTTGATGCAGTCATGTCAGGGAGACGCTGTGTGTTTCTATGCCAAAGCAAAAGCACTTTATTTGGCCTTCTGAAAGTAGATGCAATTAGAAATCATTGATTAAGATCTGTTTACAACAATAGCACAACCCAGATGTTCGAATTTGTGCAACGCATTTTATGGACGACCGTTTTGTGAACCTAGGACAGTACAAGGCTGGCTGTGCACGAAAAAAATGGGTCAATTCCGACTTTGCTCTGACAATCTGGTGATTCTGAATCAGCGACTGCAAGTATGTTTTGTTATTAGTTCAAGTATTTGCTGTTGACTGTTCAAATGCAGAGTTATGTGCAGTGTAGAGTCACGCGTCGTGTGTGTGTGTGTGTGTGTGTGTGTGTGTGTGTGTGTGTGTGTGTGTGTGTGTGTGTGTGTGAGAGAGAGAGAGAGAGAGAGAGCGAGACAGGGTCACATCACAGTGGAGTCAGCGGTCTTAATCGCGGCTTGTGTGCAAACACATACGAGCATCATCACTGTGTCTGTCACTCCACTCTGTTCCCCTCTCGGGCTTCAACTGATGGTAAAACTTAGGACATTATTAACTGTCTTTACATTTATTTTGAAAGCTAAAGCTCGCGATTATGGAAAGGGGCGTTACATTTCCGACGCGTGCTTGTGGTGTTCGGCCAATCACAATGCACTGGGTGTCAGTTGGCCAATCAGAGCAGACTGCACTTGTCGGAAGGAGGGACTTTGTAGAAAACAGAGTTTGAGAGAGGCGGGGCATAGAGGACCTACAATAATGTACAGTATTTGAAAAATAATGTGTTTTATGAACATTAAAGCATGTCAACATATTCTGTTACACCAAATAATGATCTTTAAAATAGCATCATATGACCCCTTAAAGTCTTGTTTATCACAGATAAGCTGCTTTGAAACAGTCTGTATTGTATGAAGCGCTATAGAAATAAAGATGACTTGACTTGAACTGATTGAATTAAATAAATCATAAAACTATTAAATTACAATAAATATCTAATAAATAAATCATAAAACTATTAAATTACAATAAATATCTAAAAAATAAAACCATTAAGCCAAAACGCTTACTAAAAAAAAAAAATCAACTAAAAATTATATATTTTAAAAAAATTGATAAATAAAAAAATATTGTATGTAAAATATTAATTATTTTCGGTTTGTATCAATATTAAATAGGAATATATATTGATTATAATTTACAAATATTATTTTTGTTTACCTTCATGTCGTGTGACCATTAACTTCCATTAAATAATGTTAGCAGATAAAACTTTTGATTTTAATAACGTATTTGTAAATGTTGAAGTTAACATTAACCAAGATTTATTAATGCATTAGAAGTTTCTCATTTTTATTTCATGTTAATAAGTAAAGATTCTGAAAGCATTGAAGGAGATCCAATAATTGAATATATATTTACAGTAGTAACAACAAATTATATTTTATTATATGATATGATTATTATCATATTTTTAAATATGATGGTTTCATTCTAAACATGGTGATTATCTCTAATATGGACACACAACATAATATTTACCATCTGAATCTAACCATGTCATGTCAACAAATGGAAAAGTCAGCCATCTATTAATTATCATGTTAATTACTGTGTGCCTTTAGCCCCAACAGCAGGGGCGCTTTTTACCCATAATACCATACATTTACATATTCTTTCATTATTTAAAAACTGGTGCTTTAATTATCTTAAACAAAACTGAAAATCGTTAAGAAGACCATTGTCTCAAAATATATGCATTATTTTTAGTGATTCTTATTTGCTACTTAAATCTACATCATTTAAAAAAACTTAACATATTAGATCAAGTAAGCACAGATCACATGCATCTTGAAAAGCCAATGTTTTGGAAAGTGCTACGCAACGTTTGTGCCATCTAGTGGTTTAGATGAAAATAATATTCGTTTTGTTTACCTACATGTCATGTGACCATTAACCGACATCAAAGAATATCACAAAAATGTGAATGCGTTGTTAAATCACTGAAATATTCACTTAAGATCTCAGGAAGCTCATCAAGTGAATATTTTTGGTAAAAAGGGGTTCTACTGACAAAAGCACTTGGGAATCATTAGCTCACAATGAGACCAACAATGAGCATTCTCACTAAAAAAGTAGCACTATCGCTAAAAAGAAACATGAGACTGCCCTGAAAGTCCATTTTATTCAACCAAAAGCACCTGAGGTCATAACCGAGACGGTAAGTGTGCAGCAGATGTGGGCCGGCTGTACCTGGAGACGCGTCCCCGTCGAGCAGGTTGTCGTCCTCGGTGGTGTGGAAGTCCATGATGATGCCGGCACCATCGAGGAGCTCTTCGTCGCTGCTGGCGCTGGTGATGCTGTTGTAGCTGTTCCTGCCGTAGCCTCTGTTGAACAACTGCTCAGACTCCATTTAGCAACACGACAGCCTGAGAAGAGCAACACAGACAGTCAGCTGACCTCCTCAGCACTTCACAGATCCTCAGAGGACCAGAAACCACACTGACGATTGAAGTGAAGGAATAACTTACACATTTAATCATATAAATGGACAAATTATCAGACATGTGACCCTGGACCACAAAAACAGTCATAAGGGTCATTTTTTGAAATTGAGATTTATAAAATCACATGAAAGCTGTATATATAAATAATAATACAATAATAAATAAGCTTTCCAATAATGTATGGTTTGTTATGATTAGGACAATATTTGGCTGAGATACAACTATTTGAAAATCTGGAATCTGAGGATGCAAAAAAATCTAAATATTGAGAAAATTGCACTTAAAGTTGTCCAAATGAAGATATTAGGAATGCATATTACTAATCAAAAATTAAGTTGAGATGTATTTACGGTAGGAAATTTACAAAATATCTTCATGGAACATGATCGCTACTTAATATCCTAATGATTTTTGGCAAAAAATAAAATATGGATAATTTTGACTCATACAATGTATTGTTGGCTATTGCTACAAATATACCTGTGCTGCTTATGACTGCTTTTGTGCTCCAGGAACACGTATATAAAACTGTTAATTCATATTTTAAAATTAAGTAGTTAAAAATTAAAAAGATTTAAATTAATAAAATTTACAATAAAAAAAAGATTAAAATTTGCTAAATGACTTATTTTATTATTTTAAGACATTAGCTTTTTATTTGGTTATTTAAACATATATGAAACATAATTTTAAACTTATTTAACATTTAAACCAAACTATATAAACATTAAATAAATAAACCGTTATAGATGTCTATGATGTGATTTATTTATTAATCCTTGCTGAATAAAAGCATACATTTGTTTATTTATACTTTAAAAAAAAAATCGTACAGAGCCTCACCAGTGTCATTTACCAACAGAAACAGCTGTAATAAAGCACAGAATAATAATAATAATAATAACGCCTCCTGTGTGATCACCTGTAACAAAGCTTTCTGAATGACTGTTTTGATGACAGCGGTGTTTAATGCTAAGCTTTACTGTAGTAACAATAAACGTATTCTGGCAAATATTTGTAATTAAAGCACAGCTGCAACAGCAGACAGATCATATTACAATGCAAAGCTTTCTTTTTGTGTATCCTGTAAACATGAGCCACAGATCCAGACGGTCAGATCCTCGGAGTCAGTCCAGTACTCGGGTGATCCAGTCCTTGTTTTTTTATAGAATTATTATTATTAAAATTATTATAACATTTTTAATTATTAAATGACACATGAATAAACAAACAAAATAAATCAATTGTGTCATACAGGCGTGAATAATTATAATAATACATTGATGTTGAATAATATAAAAAAATTATATATATATAATTATTTTGTAAATTATCATCATAATCACAAAAATAATAAGAACAATTACTATATTACTATTACCATCATTGGTTATTAGAATAACTCATAAATAAAATAACATGAATAAAAAAAGAAATACATAAATATTATTGTGTCATGCAAATGTGAATATAATGGCAATAATATTAATAATACTAGATAATACATAAAATGCATATAAATAAATTTTATACAGGTTTGAAATAATAATAATAATAATATTTTTTTTATTATACATACTTAATATTAATACAAATATTATAAGTAATACTGCTGCTACTACTACTACTACTAATAATAATAATAATAAACAATAATTATTATTATTAAGTTTATTATTATTATTAAATCATAAATAAATATTACTATGTGTCATGCAAGTTTGAATAATAGCAATAATAATAATAATAAAATGTATTAAATAATAAATAAATAATTGTTATACAGGTTTGCATAATAATAATAATTATTATTATTATATTTTATAATTGTTGAATACAAAAATATTACTACAAATATTATAAATAATATATATTATAAATATGTAATCTAAATACAATGAATATTATTTTACTAAAAACATAAATAATATTTGTGTCATGCATGCATAGTGATACAAATACTACTAATAATTGATAATACATAAAATATATTATGCATACATGCATAAGTCAAATCAGAGGAGCTTTGTGAGGTCATGATTGTGATTAAATCACTGCTGTCCCCTACTGGACAGAGTATTAAACATTCACACAGAGAGAGAGTGAAAACAGCAGGGTAAATGACAGCAGCAATAGGAGTCAAGAGTCAAAAGTCATGTTCACTCTTTAACGTTTAATCATTCAGTACTGTGTATGAAAAGTACAAAGTACAAAGTCACCACAGCACTAGCAATCTTCTCTAATGACACATTTATGATATTTGATATTAGACGTAGTGCTCAACCAGTCAGGCTTTTGAACAGTCAGATATAGACAAGAACAGATAAACAATGTGATGTGAGAGGAATCTGGTGACTTACAGCTGGAGTCTGTGTGTGTTTGTTCTCCATAACGTCTCCAGTCATCTCATAACACAGCTGTCTGATCCATAACCAGAATAATGGAGTTTCCTTCTCGACTCACAAACACACTCCGTGTTTCTCTCTGTATTTCCTACTTCACAAGTGTTTTCTCTCTCTCAGTTTTTTCCTCTCATCTCTGTGTCCTGGTCTGAGATGAATCACGAGTCCTCGTGTGCAGAGTTACAGTCACAAGCCTCCGCTCGACTCACATCATTAATAATAACGGTGGAAATAATTAACCACAATGCCAGACTCTGTGAGCATCTGATCATGTGTGGAACTTTGACTTATAATCAAAAAAAAAAAGCCACGAAGTATTACATGAAAAGAATGTGTCTATTATTATTATTATTTTTAGAAATATAAATGAATAAATAATAAACTAAAAATAAGTTTGTCTCACGGGTATCATTCATTATTATTACTATATTATTGTTATTATTATTATTATTGTTTAATAATGTAAATAATAAATGTAATTTTGGCGGTTAAATAATAATAATAATTATTATTATTATTGTTGTTCTTGTCATCATACTGGTTTGAATAATAATACAAATAATAAGAATCATAAAAATGTGAATATGAATAATACATAGTACATCATATATATTATTAGTTTTTTGTTAAATTTACATAATAAATAAATATCATTATTATCGTGTAACAAAATAATAATACATTAAATCATTATTTGTCATACAGGTTTGAATAATACCATCAATAATAATAATAATAATAATAGACAATAAATATTGTTGTTAATTATTATTATTATTATTATTACTACTACTATTATTTATTATTTTTATTAATAATAATAATAATTATTATTAAGTCTCTTCTGCTTACTAAGTCTGCATTTATTTCATTAAAAATAAAATAAAAACATTAATATTGTGAAATATTATTATAATTTATAATAACTGTTTTGTATTGTAATATACTGTAAAGTGTAATTTATTTCTGTGATGCAGCGCTGAATTTTCAGCATCATTACTCCAGTCTTCAGTGTCACATGATCTTCAGAAACCACTCTATTGCTGCTTTGTAACTGAATGAAGAGGATGTTTTGAGTAATAGATTAATTTTGCAAGTAAATCATGAGATTGAGGTATCTAGCTGGTCTTTGTCTGCGGGACTCGAGCACAAGAGCCGCTCTGTGAAGAATCAAACTGTCTGGAGGACGGCCAGTTAAATCTAGTTGAAACAAGAAATTCAATTGATTTACTTCAATTTGAGTGTTTTTTTATGCCCAGAAACATCCGAGAGCCTTTCTCAGAGATCAGGAGGGAATCACAGCGCTGATAAACGCTCTAAATGTCACATTAGGAGGGATTCCTTCAGATATTTACTTGAAACAGACCATCCTGATAACATACAGATATTTAAATGTTTTTTTTATTATTAGATATTCAGATACTCATTTTATAAATATAAATATAAACACATAAGTTTTTATTTGTTTTTGTTTTTTAAATATCCCAGTCTTATTGTATTTTAGATAGGCAGTGTGTTGGCCAGCCCTGACGGGTCCTGATAAAGGCTGACACCAGAGAACAACTGCGTCCCAAATGACACACTATACACTATGCACTTATATACTACGTTCTTATGCATTATGTACTCAACCATGTAAATTAGGGCTGCTTAATTATGACAAAAATCATAATCTTGCTTATTTTGATCAAAATTGTAATCACGATTATTTAACACGGTTATGAGTGGGCCACATGACCAAAATTTTATATGAATGATTTATTTAAATATAGCGATATATTTCATGTAAATAATGTTGTTATAAGTAAATATTTTTAAATTGTTGTTTTGTAATTGATTTTTTTATTTGAAAAGCAGGACAAAACAGTAAAAAGCACATTTTGGCCATTTAATTTATGCAAAGGTGAAAAAATGGCAAAATAGGCCTTCATGGGGGAAAAATGCGAAAAACCGTGTTCGGTATTTGGCCTTTGGCCTTCGGCCCAGTGTTTCATTTTGTTCGGCTTCGGCCAAGAATTTTCATTTCGGTGCATCCCTAGTAATAATGAATATAGCAGTCGTCATTTACTCCCGACATCTGAGCCACTGAAGACGCAGAGGATTAACGTTACTTTCGCTTTGAAGTGAATGCGCCGATCCACGATCTGCCTAAATGCGTCTATGTTCGCGCGAATCATTCGTGATTCAGCTTCATCTATATAACGGTATTTTTAATGAATCTTTGCAAATCGCCTTTCCTAATAACGTGCTAGTAAGCCAGTTTCGCGGCTAAAGTAAACAGTACTGCTCGTCACTCCACAGAAGAGAGGGGCGGGGTCAACAGAGCTCATTAGCATTTAAAGCAACATGGACTAAAAAACGGCTTGCTGAAAACAGAGCTGATTTTGACAGGGTAAAGGTGTTTTTTACACTACTATTGAGAAATTTGAACCAAAGTATCTTATAGACTTTTCATTAAGACCCTAAGGAATCATATCAACTTGTGGAAAATGGGCATCCGATGACCTCTTTAATAATCGGAGTCTGATAGCCCCTCCCCCTTCACAATGTAATTAAAGTTGCGACAGTTGAGTGCATTAAGTGTTCAACATTCCACACTTCGGTTTTTCAGTTATTTAAGTGCATCATCCGAGTTTTAAAAAAAGTGCACTTTTTTTTTGTTTGTAATTTCCAGTGTGAATGCACTGCTCGCACTATTTAGGCTATACTACAAAACGTCATAGAACAGTGCATAAGTAGTACGCTACTTGGGACGCACCTAATAGAGCTCCGGAGGTTGACGTCACGCAATCTAAACTCCCCCATTTTGGCAGGCAATCAGGAGAGCGCCAGAGCGGCTGTAGACTTGGTATCGACAGTGGTCGAACAATAATTTAAAACCAGACTGTTTAGACCTTACAAACCTTACTATTTAAACAGATGTTGTGCACCAGGATGCCAGAACAGGTGGGGGAAAGCATTTTATCGTATTCCTAAGGATCCCGATAGACAAAAATGGTTCACTGCAATAAAACGCTAAAAAATAAATGCTAAACTGCTAACCAACACAACTAATGACACCTCATTTGGATATTTTCATGTCTGGGAAAAAAAAAATGGGATTTAAAGTATTAAGATTTCATGACATTTATGATGTCTACTGTACTCGCAGTGATATAGCTATGCCAGCTACCTACAAGGACAGCTAGAGTCGATTACGTTAGCTAACAACACAGTTGACTTACCCTTCCAATGACGACAAAGCAGGTTTTAGTCAACAACAATATTTAATGTATCTGCATTACTGTAAGGGTAGGTTTAGGGTTGGGGTAGGTGTAGACGTTAATAAGTTTAGATATCAGGATACTGCAGGTCAGGAAAGCTATCCGTTCCTTTATTGAAACACGTTAAAAGCACCCCGAGGGCATTACAGGGATCTGTTATGTTTAATCTATTAAGTTTTGCTATGTACAGGTCTATGTCTTTTGAATTAAAATGCGCAGTGTACTCCGTTGCCTTGAAACTCATGCTGGCGCCATTCATTTCATATTCGCTCCCGGCTGTCCCTGCCTGCCAGCATGGTGGTGTAAACAGAATGGGTCACGTGACGTCCAGAGCTCTATTGACTTACTATAGGGAGATGAGAGGGTCTGTATTACTTACTACTGGAGAAACTGTAACGGCTAACTTGGATCACGTGTGCCTTAATAAGCAATCACATTACAGCCTTGACGTCATTGAATTTCAGTCAGAGTTGTGCGACATTCAATCGCTGTTTACGGATACCATAGGAATGAATGAGAAGTGCCGTAATCTGAATCCCACCTGGCAACGACACAGTGATGTCAGCAGCAGGAAAGGAGTGTGAACAGTGTGTGAATCTGAATCAGATCAGAGTCTCAGAATCACACACGTACTTTCAGATTTCACAAACAATGTGGGCCAATATCTGGTTTATAACTTGTAACATTTATTTTATATTAAGTTATTTATTCAAATTAAATGTATTATATATACACACAATATATATATATATATATATAAAAATGATGACTGCTATATTCATTACATCCAACAACAAAAAGTGTGCATGTATGTATATGTATATATGTATATATGTATATATGTATATAGTATATATATATATATATATATATATATATATATATTCATCATGAAACTTGCTAACTAGCACATTATTAGGAAAGGCGATTTGCAAAGATTCATAAAAAAACGTATACTCACTTCTTCTGGAGGTGAAGCTGGATCACGAATGATTCGTGCGAACATAGAAGCATTTAGGTAGATCGGAGGCGCATTCCCTTCAAAAACAAACAATCCTCTGCGTCTTCAGCGGCTCTGGGGGCCGTTCTTCGTATGTCGCTAACTCAGTTAGCTGGATTTGATTGTTGCCGATTTTGCTTGATCTTGGATCATTTGGTTCTTCCAAGCTCATCCTGGACTTGCTGTCATAGCAACAGGTCTGTAAACTTAAACCAGCTCAGGAGCAGGCTTATTTCATGTAAACAGGATTAGATTGCTTCTTTTTAAGCAGAATTGATACTTAATATCTGTCCCAGCCACCGCTACTTTATTACAAGTGTACCCTACTGGCCCAGGGACAATAATTTAAAATAATAATCATTTAAAAATGAATTTGAAAATAATATAATGATGTTGTGTAGTCTATAATACTATAGACAGCCAGTTTTACTCATTGAAAGATTTATTAGTGATGAAATAATTACTTTATAATTGTATTGGAGTCTTACACACATGCTATACAGTTAATCTGAGCTGTGCATTAATCTGAATGGCGACAGATATTATGGGAGGGGCTTGATGGAGCAGATGCAGATAACTCTAAGAAACTTTAATTAATTAATTAATTAATGCAACATTGAAATAAAAATGTAAAGCCTGTACAAATACTAGAAGTCATAAATATAAATAATTGGGAATCATGTAAAAAAATTACAAATAAATTAAAAACAGTGCAGATTTCATTTATCTATTTACATCTCATTTATCTATTTATATCTATATATTTAGTTTTGTTCACTTGGCTGTTTCCTTATAAAAGTCCAGAAATTTGTCAAGTTTTTCGTCAGGTGTCTTTTTTAATGATATGATGTCATTACGTTGCTGTCTTGCCGCCAGCCAATCGCTGCATTGCTGATCGTGGTTTCGAGTATCAATACATCTGCCCTTTTCGGGGGACACGAGAAAGCGCAGTAATCTTAGACAACTTAATCCAGATATTTTAATCTAATACACAAATTCGTTTGAAGAACCAAATTAGCCAGAGATCAGTTATCAGGATTAGAAGATCTGGCATCTTTCAAATCATCTCAGATGTATTAAGCGAGGTATGAAGAACGGACCCCAGATGTCGGGAGTAAATGATGACTGCTATATTTATTATTACTACATCCAACAACAGAACACTTCAAATCGCTTAGGAGACATTCTTGTCTACATCTGCTCTGGCGGTGAAGCAACTGATGACAGATCACTCAGGGTGGGTCTGAGGTAAGACACCAGTCCAGTCTGTGCTGAAACGCTACTGTCAATCAAACAATCGTGGGAGGGGCCTGTCTGTGTGACGTCACACAGACAGGCATCTTAGATCGGCTCGATTTGAGAAAGGGGAAATGATTTAACGAGATTTAAAAAACAAACAAAAAAACACTGGGTGGATCTTATCATTATAAGGTGGTTGTCTACACACACTGCCAACACACATTTATGTTCAAACAGCTTGTAAAAGTGCATTTAGCATCCAATGACCCTTTTAAAATATTTTAATCGTGTTATTTTTTTCATAGCTAATTAATTAAGTTAACACGTTAAACTGACAGCCCTAGTAGTTACACATCAAAAAAATCCCCTTGTTAAGCCTGATGTCAGGTACTGCTTTGTTCCATTCACTGATTTGTTCTCACACACTGATTATTAAGCGATTTAGTCCAGCTGTGAATCGTAACACTGCTCTGAATCCAAACTATTAAGGCCCTTCACACCAAGCACGATAACTATAAAGATAACGATAAAGATATAGTTCTAAAAATCATTCTCAATATTAAAAAATAGCAGAGTCCACACCACAGCTATAACAATAAAGGCACAGAGAAACGATATCGTAGGAATCACTTTCAGAACGATTTGTTTCAGCTGATGAACGATACAAACATTAACAGCCAATCAGAATCAATCGTGCGGTCACGAGCTCGAGAATTCTGTATCTTTCCGAGAGATATTAAGAGTTTGTTGTTTTCGTTTTTTAAACGACGACCGATTATGGAAATGATCGAAAATTGACATCCCTAGTTCATATCCACACCGGAGCGAGCACGTTTCCAGTTTTTATGGATATATTTCATAGACGTCTGTAAATTAAGAAATTAAAATGTAAATAGTTAAATTTTACAGTTGTACTATAAATTAAAAAGTTATTTTTCTTAAATAGGCTACTTAATTTCTGCCATATTTGAACTCTTTCACCACCATTGACGAGATATCTCGTCAATTAAGAGACAACGCTTCCCCGCCATTGATGAGTTTTTACAGCAATCCGTGTTCTAGGTGTATTACGGTAAGAAAAGCCCTAGTGCATGTCCTAAATGAGTTACGGGACTTCCCGGGTCTTCCGCGTGCCAATACAGGACGATCGGCATAAACTGAAGGATCAGAGAAAATGTAGATCATGTTTTGACCATTTTGAATCTGATCGGGACGAAGTAGTTAGTGAGGAAGATGCCTTTAAAGACAGAAACATCTCTAGTTGTGTCTCAGATAGACCGATATCCCGTCGATCTGAATATGTATATGAGTGTATGTGTGTGTATTAGGGGTTGCACAGACTAATCGACTAGTGGACTTCAGTGCTTTGCCAGACTAATCGACTAGTGGACTTCAGTGCTTTGCCATGATAAGGATGACGTCGACTAGTCGCTGGTCCTATAGAGGGTGCAAAAGGATAAGAAATCCACATTTATGCTCCGTTTCCAAACAGTTAAATTTACAAATTAATTCATACTAGGGATGTCAATTTTCGATCATCGATCGTCGTTTCTCAATTAAAGCATTAACCTTGACTACTGCAAAATCCAGTGGCATATAGTCACCGGCAATGTGCAAATGCCACTCAAAACGCCAGCTTCCTCACCCGAATGAAAAGGGTTTTTAGCAGGCTAGTGGCAGGATGGTAAAATGAATAGATGTGATTATGATCATTTGATGAAGAGAGCTCGCCGTATTACTTTGTGTGCTGTTTCATATCACGGAGACCGCTGAATGCGCCTTTTTACTGGTTTCATGCTCGTTGTTTTATTTTATATATACACATTACAAAATATACATTATCGGGATTTGATCCCAAACGCAAGTACGGCGCGTGGGGCTGTGACGTCAGTGATCCGCTTCCAGAACCACCGGCGTTGCTACAAATGGTTACCCATCTGAAACATTTTAATGTGAGTAGGCCTATTATGACACAAGTGAGATACAAAGCTTTGTTAATTAGATAAAGAATTGGTTAGCAGGCAAATGTTACATCGCGACCATGCTTTTTGATTCATGCCGAGCGCATACATTTAAATCAAGTAATATGCGGCTTGTGTTCTGTTTTTCCAGATGGTCACGAATTTAATATTATTTATTGTTTCTTTTCCCAAATCCTCACTGTCTCACCCTCTAGATTCGCAGGTTTATTTTATTGTTCACTTTTAATCACTGTTTTCACATCTCTTACTGTGGTTCGTGTGGGGGGAAATGAAAGATTTCGTGGCCTAATAAGAATTCGTTTCTATGACTTAAATTGTTCCCGCATTTAAGTTAAATCATGGGTTTTCTAGGGAACAAATGCACGTTTTAAACAGCTTATTGTATAGGTCAGTTAATCACGTTCTAATCTAATGCACGGCTGCACTGTAACGCACACACATAGGCTACAGACAGTTGTGCGTACATCACGCGCAGATCGCGCACACAGAATCATTCAGCGCGGAGATGTATTGTCAACACTGTTCTGTGATTTCTCAATAAAATAGCTTAGAAACTGAAAAGTTCAAGCATGTATTTCTTAACTAAATCCCACAGCTTCACTACTAGCAGAGAGATGCTGCCAGGTAGAATTAATTCACACGCAATCTCTCTCACTAATGCATTCATTCATATGAGTGTAATCTTTACTGTGCTACTTTATCTGATTTAGAACGAGCTGAAATCTGTGAGAAATATAATGACCCAAAGACAAAAGAACTGATAAAAATGAGCTGTTATAGGAGCAATAGCCATGTGGGCAGTGCTGTGTCATATGCCATAGATGTGCACAAGGTGTTTGTCTCAGCTCCAGACTTATTTGTTCATTAATGACGTCATCAGTGACTAGTCGACTTCGACTCGACTTTCATCACATAAAAGTCGACTTTAAAAAATCTGAAGTCGTTCAACCCCTAGTGTGTATATGCGTGTGTGATCTATATACGTTTGTATATAAAAAAAAAATATATATATATTATATATATGCGTGTGTGTGTGTGTGTGTGTGTAAACGTGTGTATATGTCTGTGTGTGCGTGTCTGTTTGTTCTGTTTATTGAATGCAATTTCAATTATTCTTATAATTATTTACAGGTGAAAGAATGACATCTGAATGTATATTGCTTGAAAATACACTACTTTGATAAAAATGCATTTTTCTCAGTTTTTTTGTCCAAAATGTTGTATTTCTGATTAAACCTATCTGCATTCACGTGGTGATAAAACATGAACACATAAAGATAGAATAAAATATATATTTTTTTGGTTTAAAAGCAGAGGCTCGGTTCTTTATTTTGATATATAATATGTTCATATATTCATAGCAGAAAATATTCTGAAGGCCGTCAAATTTAGGTGAAAATCATCATAAATGCTGGCGGTGGCTGGCAACTTTAAAAAAAAAAAAACGCTGGCGGGAGAAAGAGTTAATTAACTTTAAGCTTACAGTAATGTCAATTGCTTTTTTCTCTCAACTATTTTGGTGGGTCTTGAAATAGATTATATTAGTCTAGGTGGGTCGTGGAATGGAAAAGTTTGGGAACCCCTGCTTTACACAACTTTCTCCAGCTCTCTCTCTGTGTGTGTGTGTGTGTGTGTGTGTGTGTGTGTGTGTGTGTGTGTCTCTCTCGTGTGTGTGTGTGTGTCTCTCTCTGTTGTCATGGAAGTATCACCCAGGTGACTGTTGCTTAGAGATGAATCAGCGTTTTCAGATGCGTGCGAGTAGCATTTATTTACTCGACCGTCAGTAAAAACGACACGGATACGGCAGAGAAACACGCTAATAAACCTGCCCTGTGAAAGCATCATGTGTGTGTAGACATCATACACAGCACTCAAAAACAGGTGTCTGATGACTGCAAACAGCCTCTAAAGCTGACTGATGCTAGTGACCGGCGTCTGCGGCTCTGGTCAGAAGTTCCTCTCAGAGCAGGAAGACGCTTGTATTTACTGCTGACACCAGAAATCTGCTTTTAAAAAGGGACACAGTCTGATTCTCAGTCCAGACAATCATGACATGATGTGCTTCACACCACTCAAACAAGCTTTGGCTCCTCAATGCAAATAAAGACTAAATATTAATGTGGTGCCAATAGCCATGTGACCACTGCTATCACAGACGTACTATTTTAGTTTTTGTTAATATTTTGAATTAGATTAGAATTAATTTTCTGTTTTCACTTTAATTTTAGATTAAAAAAAAATGTATTTAAGTTTGTTGTTTTTTGTCATTTTTATTAGTTTTTTAAATATGTTATATAGTTTATTAGTTTTAATTTAGTTTTACTTATTTTAATATGTCAAATTAAATTAAAATGAGAAATGCTGCCTTTGCAACTAGCTGAAATAAACTGTTTATGTTTTCAATATTTAATAATATTTATATTAATTGATATATATTAATATTAATATCTTAATGTGTTGATATTAATATATTATTTATATTGTAATATTTATTTTAAGTTAAAATTTATTTCAAGAATAACACATTTGTAATGGTATTAATTGTAGTTAACTATAATAACCCTGCATGACTGATGCACTATAATCCAAGAAATGTTTGATTTGAATCCAGTAAGTCATATGATTTGAGCACTGCATGAGAATCAGGCTGAAATCAAACTCATATTTACTGAAATTCCTCCCTCGCTCTCTTTTCTTGGTACAGTCTTGATAAGTTCAAGACTGAATGTTCGATTGCACTTCACAAACCAGTCTGAATGATTAGTTTATAAATTTGACATTGATACTTTTCTCATGAACTCGTATGAAAGAAGTAGATCCAGGACTCATGTGAAGATGTGTAGTTTGTTCCTACACAAATCTCTCATATGTGGATTTATCAGAAAACTTAACAGGGTTTCCAAACTCTAAAATCCCAAACGAGATCATCCTCATGTGAGACTCATCCTAAAACTTAAAAGTCATCAATATAGTTTCTTATATAAGCACTAGGGGTGTCAACTTTAACGCGTTAACGCATGCGATTAATCTAAAAAATTTAACGCGTTAATATTTTTTAATGCAAATTAAACGTTTGAATAGGTTTGACCCCAACTTCTTCCCGTCGTCGCAGCGCGGAAGGTTATCTATCAGTGTGTGATGAGCGTAGAGTGAACCAGTGTTACCAGGGGCGCGGCACAAGTGGCCGTGGGCTATTTTGAAAATACAGTCGCGGGAAAAATTACAGAGCCGTGGGTTGCAGGTTTTCGGGCTACTTTTATAATCTACCGCGGCCGCCCAAAGTGTATATAGACAAATAAAAACTAAAATAGATCCTTTTACTAATGTGTATCATACTTGGAATGTACACCTGGCAACTTCAGAACGGAGAGACGCTTGTAACATCACAAACAACGTGAGTTTCAGCCACAGCATACAACACAGCAGAAATAAACATGACAACAGCCACTATAGATTATATAAGATAATAAACACACGATTATGATAGGATATGGTTTCTATGTGATTTTCTTGAGATGAATATGTAACTTACATCTGAAATGCTCATTTTTGCAGCGATATAAAAGGCTATAAAAGCATATTTTAACAACCGTAAACAACCAAATTCCACATGTGATCGCAAAAGGAGGTTATTACAAACACTCGATGCTGGTTTGAAGTGAGTTCTGAGTAAAAGTGTATTAATCTCATAAATTGTCTTATGGAGCATGATGCTAATGTTAGCTCTAATGCACCTGCAGAACAGGTCCAATTCTTCTTCATAATGCATTTTGTCATAATACTTCACGTAAGGTCGCAAGAAAATGTTTTGTTGTATTTATTTAGAAATACTTTTGATAATAGTTGGGTAAATGTATCCTGGGATTGAAGTGATGTGGCTTGGTAAACGTTTTATTGCCAGTGGCTGATAATGGCTGAATAAAAACAAATGAATAATGATAAAAGAATAATAAGGATTATGTCTCATACCTGGTGGAAGTGTGAAAGGTTATGTTTCCTTAAACTAGTTTGTCATGCATGTCTTTATTTCAACACATTTACAGGTAAATCCTAGTATTTTAAATGTGTGATTAATCACAGTCCAGGACTGTGATTAACGCGATTACATTTTTTACCCGATTGACAGCACTAATAAGCACCCTATTTCTTCTGTGACTTTTAATGTTATATAAGTCCAATATTATTTGGACTATTTAAGTTCAATATTATTTTTTCTACTCATTACAGCACTGTATTTTTAGCTACATTATTTATTTTTTTAGTACATATTTAATTTTACTTTACTCGTTTCCTAATTTAATCTAATTTGTTTTTATTACATTTTTAGTTTATTTAATTATTTTATTTTAATTAATTCGATTTAATTATTTTATTTTAATTAATTCGATTTAATTATTTTATTGTAATCTAAATGTATTACTAGTTTATTTTATTATTATTTTTTTTTTAAATTACAGTTTTTCTTAAAAACATGCATGATTCTGAACCCCACGATGAGTTTAACAACATGCATGATTCATATGAACTATGAAAATTTGGCATTTTTTTAAAGCTTAAAAGTTCCAACACTCATTTATCGTAGATGCATGGGGGGAAAATGTAAAAACTAAACAAAACAAAATAAAAAAAAATAATTTATCATTCAAAAATAGATGAATACTTATTGTAACTTCATGGAAAAATCCTTTTCGCTCTCCACAAAAGAAAGTCACAGAGGTTTGTATCTTGATTTGTGATGAGTGAACTCTCGCTCATGTGCTGCTGGCAGTGTTGTGTGATTTGATTGGTGTTATGAGCTTGTCTATCTGTTGATCTTGTTGTGAAGTGTTCACACACTCATCTGTGTGAGGCCTCAACATCAGTGACACGCATGTTAATGATCAGAGCTCAGCTCTGCAACACAAACACACACATGAAGCACATCTCACCTCAGTATGAGCTGTGTGTGCATCTCAAACCTAACGTCGTGTAATTAAACAGCTTTTAATACATTCACCAACCTAGAAACCGCTGAAGTAAACCCTACAGCATCATGAAGTAACAGCAGCAGGACCTCCAGCATCTCACTTCTGTTCAAACACCACTGAAAGCGGTTCACACACACACTCGAGCAGGGGAATATCTCTCAAGCGACGCATAATAACCGCGATGAACTGAGCTGACAGGTGCTTCTGAGGAGCCGCACAGATGTGAGGGTCTTACCTCTGCGATGCCTCGAAACGACCTCTGAAGACACAGATCATCCCAGCAGCACGGATCAAACACGCAACGACATCTTCCTCTCAAGAAGCGGCTGTCGTTCTGCTCTGGCGCGGCTTGTTTTGGCCCATTCCTGCGTCGACGACGTTCACTTCCGGTGTCGCCTCCGCCTCCGCCTCCATCAGAGATCGTGCATCTTCATTTATTTAAATTAATATGACGTTACCGACTAGATTCATAATATAAAAATATCTCATTTAAAATATATTGTTGCTAATTTAAATTTTAAAACCAAATAATACAACTATAATAAATCAAATAAATAATGAATGGCACTGGCAATGAAAATTAAATTATAATGGTAAAGTAAAATAATTACGTATAATGTATTAATTATTATTATTGTTATTATTATTATTTTAGTAATAGTACTATATTGTGAAATTATAATATAAAAATAATTTAATATTAAATTACCTGAAGATTACATAATAAAATAAATTAAAAGAATAAACAATAAAAAGGGTAGTTAATATGAATAATATATTGTAAGGTTACTTTTTTAATTTATATAATAACATACAAAAGAATGATATACTTTATAAAAAAATAACGATGTAACTGTAACCGATTAGATTTATAATATAAAAAAAATAAACATATCTAATTTAAAATATATTAATGCTAAATTAAATGTAAAACCAAACAATACAAATACGATAAATTAAATAAATAATGAACGGCACTGGCAATGAAAATTAAATGGGTATTTAATCATTAGAATAATGGTAAAGTAAAATAATAACGTATAATTATTAATTATTATTTTAGTAATAGTACTATATTGTGATGTTATAATATAAAAATAATAATTTAATATTAAATTATCTAAAGATTACATAAAATAAATTAAAAGAATAAATAATAAAAAGGGTAGTTAATATGAATAATAAATTGTAAGGTTTAAAAAACTATTAAAATTTATAGAATAACAAGAGAATAATATAAAAACATGATGTGCTAGATTCGTAATATAAAAAAATTCAAATTATATATTATCTTAAAGTATATTAAAACAACACTAAATAAAATAAAGAAAACAAAAATATAATAAAATAAAAGCAAATCAGTATTTAATAAGAATATTGATCAAATAATAAAACAAACCACATGATATCAATTTGATAATATATTGTAATATTACAATATAGAAATAATTTAACAAAATAATAAATACAGAATTATTATAACATAAAATTATAATTACATAATAAAAACAAACTGTGGAGCAATAAAGATGAAGACTAATAGAATAAGAATGATACATTTTAATCAAGGTAAAAAATTTAAATATACTATAATAATAATAATAATACAGAAATGAGCTTTTAAAAGCAAAGCGGTAGTTTCTACATCAGGATTTTAAGTTCACCTAGTCCTATATTCATAGGTTAAAGTTAGTTTTTGAGTTCTTCGTCTCTGAAAACCTACAGACGAAGACATGAGACACAACTTTAACATCATTACATGTTTGTACAGGTGTCGCTCCTCATAAAACAATCCTGCCGTTCAGTGTCAGTTATCCAAGACTGTCTGCGTCTAACTAGAAGTAAAGAAACGCCTGACACGACACGGAGAAATGTCCACCAGAAACACCAGACCAGTCAAGACATTTCTGATCCAGCTTGAGCCAGATTTATTAAGAAGCAGTTCAGAGTCAACTCAATTCAAGTTTATTTGTATAGCGTTTTCACGATGCAAATCGTTGCAAAGCAGCTTTACAGAAAATGAAAGTTTACATTATATTTAGTAGCTTATCAGTGGTGACTATCTCTAGAGCAGTGGTTTTCAAACTTGTTCCTGGGGACCCACAGCTCTGCACATTTTGCATGTCTCCCTAATTTACACACCTGATTCAGATCATCAGCTCATTAGGAAAGAGCTCCATGAACTCAAATGAGTGTCAGATAAGGGAGACATGCAAAATGTGCAGAGCAGTGAGTCCCGAGGAACAGGATTGAAAACCACTGCTCTAGAGTCATGCATTAAATGCACAGTAAGGCATCATTACATATTGTTTCTAACATAGAACATATATTCTATGTATAAATGTGTTGTAATCATCATCGATAAAAGGGTGGTTATTGGATAATTAAACATGTCTTAATTTGAAGTAGTGTTTTCTTGCTTGCTTCTGTTTTTTATATGTAAAGTCTTTTATGTTTGTGACAACACAACGCAAGTGTTCCCAGGTCCAGAAACGTAGCAAGGACATCGATAAAACAGTGTGATAATGTGACATCAGGGGTTCAACCGTAATTTCACGAAGCTACAAGAATACTTTTTTGTGCGCAAAGAAAACTTCCTTGTAAGGAAGTCATTAAAACTAATGACTTCCTTGCTACGTTTCTAGGTCTGGGAACATTTGCGTTGCGTTTCTGTCTATGGAGGGTCAGAGAGCTCTCAGATTTCATCAAAAATAGTGCCCCTATTATGGGTAATGAAAAGGTTCATATTTTGGTTTTGGGAGTCCCCAACAACAGTTTGACATGCATGCAAGGTCAAAAAACACTTTCATTGTCTTATAATATGAATTTATTTTTACGTTATTTGCTCAACGACTCCCAAAAGATTTATTTTTCCAACCCCCTCCTTTGCGTGACGCTAATCTGCAGTGATTGGTCGATTGGTCTCATTTTTATTTCATCTCGCCTGTAATGCCTGATAAAGCAGCGTTTGTGAGCACAGTGCTGCTTTGTGTACAGCGTTACCGGGGAAACCGCTATTTTTAGCTTCAAAAGCTGCACCTAGTGGCAAAGCATGAATCTGCATTTTCATTCAGACCAACAAGACCAACAAGTGGGCGGCAATATGCTAATGTTTCATGTTGATGTCAACATGAAGCGGCTTGGGATTCATTTTAAAAAACGACTCGTTTCAGTGATTCAGAGTCGACGCTTTCTTTTGAGAGACAATAACTTTATACACGGTGCACTTTCAGATTTAAAACTTTGCAGGATGTTTTCATTCACTTAGAGCTGTGTTACACACCGCATGAAAGGTAATGTTCAAAAATCCATAATAGGGGCACTTTAAATTGTGTCGAAAAGACGAATGAAGATCTTACATGTGTGGAACGACATGAGGGTGAGTAATTAATGATTTTTGGGTGAACTATCCCTTTAATGTGAATTGTTCCTTTTAAAATAAAAGAGAGAGCTCAGTCCAGGCTGCAGTAGAAGCGGTCGTCTCTGCGATGCCGCTGCACTGGCATGTCCCTCCGGACGTCCCGTAGTCTCTGCAGGTCGATCTGCACCAGCGTTAAACCCGCGTCTGAGCCGCCACAGTCCCCGATCACCTCACCCCACGGGTCCACGGCCAGCGCGTGTCCGAACGACGTCCGCTTCGCGTGATGAGCTCCGACCTGCGCCGCCGCCAGAACAAAACACTGCGTCTCGATCGCGCGCGCCCGCAGGAGAACCTGCCAGAGGAACAGACTTCACACATCAGCACATCCACATGAAAACACACTGGAAGATCAGAATCAGTTTACTTGACTGCAACGTCTAAATCCAATACTTAAATTCCAAAAATAGTGCTAGTTTTGCTGAAGCACGTCACACTTTCTCATGAAACATGATGCATTTTGTAGCATTTTTGCTTTTGACGAGCATTTGTGTGGTGGAGAAGTCTTGTATTCCCCCTTAAACACCAGAAAAACTGCCACAAAGCCCTGCTTCCTGTCTTCCTCTGAGCCAGAATACAATGATTTATGTCTAATCCTGATTTCACTGTTATGACCAGTGACTGAAGATATTTTCATCTGTGAGTGTTTTGCTGCATCCAAACAGCCACTGAAAATTACAGACTTTGCAGGAAAAAGCATATTTTGCTTATTTTATAAAGTACTTTGAGTATTTGAACATATTTTGCCACTTCCTTGTAGATTATAAGTTAAATTATATGTTTGGAATACTTTTCTTTTGTCATTAAAACCAAATCTTTTGACATTTGACCGCTTTGTTATTTTAATAAGTGCATTAAGCTGATAAAGTAATAAAATTGGGAAAAACCTTCATTCTTTGTTTAGATTTCATACCATTTAAGACATTTTCATACAAAGTTACATTTACCATAAAGAGAAAGAAGCCTCTATTTTTTTTGCCATTGTGACAACATTTTCATGACAATTAAATGTATTTAAACACCCAATTTACTGTATTTTGTTTTTAAATAATGAATAACAATAATAATAATCTTGCCATGCAAATAGTTATTGATATACAAATAAATACATGCATACATACTCATTACTGTAATCCAAAAATGACAAAAAATTAAGACTATATTACAAAAATTCATTTTTTGCATTGTGACAATATGTTCCTGACAATTTAATATACTTAAAAACCTGTACCTCAAAACACAGTATGTAAGAGAAGTTATTGATTTTTTTTTTTTAACTCAGCATAATCAATTTAGGCAGCAATAGGCCTTTTTTGCAAATCTACACTCTTTGTGTTGATCAGCAGGGCTGTGTTATTGACTCCTAAGATGTTCTGACCTCCCAGTGAGCTGTTCCTGTGGCCACAGTGAAGGCTGATGGGTAAGTGAGGATCTCTGCTCCGTGTCTCTGCAGCGCTGAGGACAGCTCAGGAAAACGCAGATCATAGCAGACGCCAAGACCAACCTGCAATCAACACAACACCATCACAGCATTACACTACACCTTCATATCAAGACTGAGCGCTGTATGACTGCTCGTGTCTGTCGGTTTGGGCTGAAGTACCTTTCCGATGGGCGTCTGGACGGGAGGCACCAGTCGAGGTCCAGGAATGGTGAAAGCGCTTTCCTTCAGAGACACTCCTTTACTCATCAACTCCACATCAAACAAATGAGCCTTCCTGTACACCGACACCAGCTCGCCTGAACACACACACACACACACACACACACACACAACACATTACACACGCTTCTGCTGACTGTGACAGAACACCGTCAAGACATTACATACAAAATTATATTTAGCATAAATGTAATGTGTGTGTGTATATATATACAGTATATTTTGTTTTTGCATTGAGAATATTTTCATGACAATTACGCATATTGAAACACAAATTCTAATTACTGTATTTTGGTATAAAATAATTTGATCTTGCAATGGCAACAGCTATTGATTCTGATAAAAAATAAATAAAAAAAATAATGAAATATTTCAATTATTATCAAAATGCATAACAAAAATAAATACCATATATATCAAATATGAATAATTTCTGTATTTAGACAGGACAGTACATTCGGCCTTTAATTTACACTAGTTTTAGTTTTTTAAAAATCAATGTATTGTAGTGTTTTTAAAACATTAAAACATACGTATGTATCATAGTAATTATTTAACTGAATCACCTGAGAATTATTCAAATAAAATGCCTATGCTAGGACAATTTTAGGACAATATTTTGAAATTTTTTTCTCCTTGTGGCAATATTTTCCTGTTAATTAAGTACACTTAAAAGCGTAAATAATAACTACTGTATTTTATTTTGAAATATGGGTGGATATAAATAAATATATATCTTTATTTATTTATTATAATAAACAAATAAACAGCTAATCCTTACTGTAATGCAGAAAACAAAGTATAGTATAAAATTAGTTTAAATTTAAATACCACTTTAGTATTTTCCATATTTAAACATCGTGATATTTTCTGCTTTTAATTTATGCTGATTTTTCCTGACAAATACTGTACATTTCATACATTGCAATGACCCTAAAATAGGCTTAATTTAGCTTTTTTGCTATTTTTTTTGCATAATTTCTTAAATTTTCTGTGTAATTTTGTGGAGAACTATGACTAGGACAGAGTTTAATGAGATTCACTCAAAGGACCTCACGTAAGACCGGTACCTTGTCCATTAATGATGACATGGCTGTTATAAATGCGGCGGTCTGTTTCCCAGTCGTGTCCTCTCTCGTGAAATCCCCCCAGAGACAGCCACACGTCCAGCTTCCTTCAACACACACACAGAGCTCCTCAGAGTCAGATCCGGTCAGTCGTCTGCATCAGTGCTGTGTGTGTGTGTGTGTGTGTCGTACCTGGCCAGGTGAGCGTAGCGGCTGATGATGTCTCCGTCCAGACTCTCAGACAGATGCAGCGTCTCCTCACGGCTCGAACCGATGTAATCCAAGCCCTCCGGCAGGAACACCATACAGGCTCCGCCCTCTTTGGCCTGCTCCACCAATCGCGAGCCTGCGCTGAAGTTGGCCTCTTTGTCAGGGGTGGCGGTCATCTGACAAACAGCCGCCACAGGAAGTGATGACGACGACGATGACATCCTGTCAAAACAAATGAAGAACGTGCCTATGTTTCTATTACCCTCTCCAGAGACGATCTGACCTGCATTTCACTTGAGAAGAACATCTCAGATACACAGAAACGACAACCCGCCAAAATACAAGTTCAATTTAACCGTTTGATTACAACAGAAATATCATACAGTACTGTACATCTCAAAGTAATAATCGTAATAATACAATTTATTAAAACACAGAAACTCAAAGGTCTTCAGTACAACCCGCCAATATATATATATATATATATATACACACACACACAGGTGCATGTCAATAAATTAGAAAGTCGTGGAAAAGTTCATTTATTTCAGTAATTCAACTCAAATTGTGAAACTCGTGTATTAAATAAATTCAATGCACACAGACTGAAGTAGTTTAAGTCTTTGGTTCTTTTAATTGTGATGATTTAGGCTCACATTTAACAAAAACCCACCAATTCACTATCTCAACAAATTAGAATACTTCATAAGACCAATAAAAAAAACATTTTTAGTGAATTGTTGGCCTTCTGGAAAGTATGTTCATTTACTGTATATGTACTCAATACTTGGTAGGGGCTCCTTTTGCTTTAATTACTGCCTCAATTTGGCGTGGCATGGAGGTGATCAGTTTGTGGCACTGCTGAGGAGGTATGGAAGCCCAGGTTTCTTTGACAGTGGCCTTCAGCTCATCTGCATTTTTTTGGTCTCTTGTTTCTCATTATCCTCTTGACAATACCGTTCAGGTCTGGTGAGTTTGCTGGCCAGTCAAGCACACCAACACCATGGTCATTGAACCAGCTTTTGGTGCTTTTGGCAGTGTGGGCAGGTGCCAAATCCTGCTGTAAAATGAAATCAGCATCTTTAAAAAGCTGGTCCGCAGAAGGAAGCATGAAGTGCTCTAAAATTTCTTGGTAAACGGGTGCAGTGACGTTGGTTTTCAAAAAACACAATGGACCAACACCAGCAGATGACATTGCACCCCAAATCATCACAGACTGTGGAAACTTAACACTGGACTTCATGCAACTTGGGCTATGAGCTTCTCCACCCTTCCTCCAGACCAGGGGTGGTCAATTAATTTTCCCAAGGGGCCACATGACAAACTTGGGCGGTTGCAGAGGGCCATGGGGCGTGTCTATGGGGGAGGGGGCGGAGTCTTTTTGCAAGGAATACAGCCGTTTCCCCGGTAACCGCAGTAAACAAAGCAGCAGCAGCACCTGACTTTGAAACTTGCAGCGCTCATATTTAATTAATTAAACATAGCCTTTTGAAGTGTAAGCTATATCTCAATTTACATGTATAGTTTTTTTTCTTTTTTTACCGAAGCACCACCTCTTCTCCTCACATACCAGTGAACCGTTTCTATCACTGCAACTTCCTGAACAGGCGAACACACACACAAACAAAATATATTTTAGAAAATGTAGTTAATATTTGAATCATTAATGATTTATCTTATCCACCCGCGACCCATCCGCAAATAATCAGAATGCAGTTTTTTTTTTATTACCCGACCCGCGGATTATCCACAGCACCCGCGGATATAACCGCCATCCACGCATCACTACTGCGCAGATTAGTGTTGCTGTTGAGCGGATTATTAAACAGCGCTGATTGGTCATTGTGTTCACACGCTCAACAGATACGTCTGTGATTGGCTTCAATGATCAATGAAGTGCTCGGTGAAGAGCGTGAAGCGACGATCATTGAAGCCAATCACAGACGCATCTGTTGAGCGCGTGAACACAATGACCAATCAGAGCTGTTTAGGAATCTGCTCAACAGCGCTCAAATCTTAGCGGGAAATGGACGTTTTTAAAATTTCAGTACCGAATGGTATCGCGCTCGGTACTTTTGACAACACTAGCGCAGATATCAACAGCATCACTGGGTTGTAGGTTGCCAAGTTGAGCGGACAAATGGGTTGACATTTGTGTGTCGATTGTGTGAGAATGATGCGTTTCATACAAGATCTGGCAACTGGACAACCTTGGAATATGTTGACATGATTATTCATATCATGAGGTTTGGGCCATACAAATTACGGGAGTTTTAACGGAGGCGAATGTAGCAAACATATAAAATACGCCCAGTGGGATTTTTTTTTATAGAAAGATAAAAAACGGGAAAATATTTAAAAGGGATGATAGCGGGATAGAATGGTAAAATACGGGAGAATCCCGGAAAAACGGGAGGGTTGACAGGTAGCTATGCTCCAGAGTACTGGACACGCCTTTAGAGAGAAATGCAAACTTCATACAGATTACAATAATCAGGAAATATTTGTTTTTGAATTGGTTCATTTAAAAGTAGACATTTTAAACTTTCTATAGATATAGCTATTTCACATGTCTGTGAGGCAGCAGTATACGCTGAGTTTCGGTTCTTTTTTCTGACGCGCTCCAGCTTCAGAGATGACAGAAAGCGCGTCCTGCTTTCATTATTTTACAAAAGCAACGTTTTGTTGTTTTTATGAGTTTACAAAAATAAAATCAGTTTCGAACTGTTGTATCAGGAAACAAAGCTGTTGCCTTGACAATAAAAGCAGTGCAGTTGTATTGCGTACACCTAATTACACCTATTTGCTATTGACTTTTAATTCACGAATTACCTCATGCGGGCCAAAGGATAGCCAGAGGGCCGGATGTGGCCCGGGGGCCGTACAATGCCCAGGTCTGCTCCAGACTCTAGGACCTTGGTTTCAAAATGAAATACAAAACTTGCTCTCATCTGAAAAGAGGACTTTGGACCACTGGGCAACAGTCCAGTTCTTCTTCTCCACAGCCCAGGTAAGACGCCTCTGACGTTGTCTGTGGTTCAGGAGTGGCTTAACAAGAGGAATACGACAACTGTAACCAAATTCCTTGACACGTCTGTGTGTGGTGGCTCTTGATGCCTTGACCCCAGCCTCAGTCCATTCCTTGTGAAGTTCACCCAAATTCTTGAATCGATTTTGCTTGACAATCCTCATAAGGCTGCGGTTCTCTCGGTTGGTTGTGCATCTTTTTCTTCCACACTTTTTCCTTCCACTCAACTTTCTGTTAACATGCTTGGATACAGCACTCTGTGAACAGCCAGCTTCTTTGGCAATGAATGTTTGTGGCTTACCCTCCTTGTGAAGGGTGTCAATGATTGTCTTCTGGACAACTGTCAGATCAGCAGTCTTCCCCATGATTGTGTAGCCTAGTGAACCAAACTGAGAGACCATTTTGAAGGCTCAGGAAACCTTTGCAGGTGTTTTGAGTTGATTAGCTGATTGGCATGTCACCATATTCTAATTTGTTGAGATAGTGAATTGGTGGGTTTTTGTTAAATGTGAGCCTAAATCATCACAATTAAAAGAACCAAAGACTTAAACTACTTCAGTCTGTGTGCATTGAATTTATTTAATACACGAGTTTCACAATTTGAGTTGAATTACTGAAATAAATGAACTTTTCCACGACATTCTAATTTATTGATTATTGTATGCACCATAATATTTCTGTCATCTTAAAAAAATTGACAGCAATATATTACAATCATACAGTAGAATGTACTTTTCAACTTAGTAATAATAATAATAATACAATTTATTAAAAACACAGAAACTCAAAGGTCTCATCTACAACCCGCCAAAATAAAAGTTTGCTTTAACAAAGAAATTGACAGAAATATATCACTATTGTGGAGTAGAAAGTACATCTCAAAGTAATAATATATATTAAATATGATTTATTGTTTATTAAAACTATTTAATCATCTAAAACTTTGAAAATGGAAATTGAGTGAAAATGTAATATAAATATATATTTTTAATTTAAACAGTAAACCTCTATCGTGCAGCACCAAAAAATAAAAGGACTTGATAAAATTGTGTTTTAAAACATTAATTAAATTGTTAAAGTTTAATGCGTTAATTTTTGTGCCAATATTTTTGGTGATATATTTCTATTTATTCATAAAACACAGAATATAGAAAAATATAGAAATAAATGGTGCATAATCTAGATGTGAATATTAGTTCCATGAAAACAACACAAAATAAAAAATATAAATATTACATGAATTAAAAAAACACAAAATAAATAAAATAAAGTTCTTGTATTTCATTAAAGAAAATAAGAGCTCACAACAAGTGTGTAAATGAGTAATACTAGCATTATTAATAAATGCATTATTTCTATATCTACACTGGTTAGACTCAGTCACTGTTGCGCCGCCAGGCGGACATTAATGAGAACTGCAGGCTAGTTATAGCTGTCTGTTTATATTGCAATTACAACAAATGCAGTAAAAGCATGTCTCGATTAACACCTCTCTCATCAGAACCTCGTGCACATTCACAAATCATTAAAGAGGATCTGATGTTAAAATGCAAGGACATGAGGAGCGTTGCACTGCAGAAGGAATCAAACAGAACACAAGCAGAAACACTCACCTGCTGCCCTCGATCTCAGAGCCGCTGCGAGAGAAGGCCTTCGCGCGCTCAGCGCGGGAAACAGACGCATCGACAGCCGCCAAAACTCAAGGACTCTCGGTTTAATCACAGCTTGCACTTTGAGCTCATTTCACCCACTGCTAAGGCAATAACTGACCCCACGGCTGACATATTAAACACGCACGACGGAACTGGCTCTAGTCACAGAATACGCTTAAAGAACAACCCTGTCATTTTGTCATAAATTACAGTTTATGTTTGACTAAAATACGCGTGCAATCCAAACTAAAAGGTCGACTAGTACGAAACAGAAGTTCAGAGTGGGCGGGGCTTAGACGTCAGGCCGCTCGCTGCCTCTGATTGGACAATACTTTGGACCTAAGTAATAATTCTTATATTTACGTGTCTTGCATTTTCATTAAATTGTTTATCACCAGTATCAGTATCATTATATACTTACCAGCATTATTACTCAGGTTTAATTATTATAATTTCAGAAAAAGCGCAGAGACAGCGCTGTCACGTGTTAGCTGTTACTTTTCTCAGCGCAGAGCAGAAAGGACCAATCACAGGTGAGTTGTTGTGAGCACTAAAAAATAGGCATTTATAATCAGCATATTATGATTTCTGAAGGATCATGTGACACTGACTGGAGTAATGATGCTGAAAATTCAGCTACGCATCACAGGAATAAATAATATTTTAAAGTGTATTAAAATAGGAAACCAATATTAGAAATTGCAATAACATTTCACAATATTACTGTTTTTTTCTGTATTTTTTGATCGAATAAATACAGATGAGCAGAAGATTCTCCCTTAAACAAAAACATTAAAAATATTACTGACCCCAAACTTTTGAGCGGCAGTGTATATATTTCTGATATAGTGGAATAATTTAAAAGATTGTGACTGTTATCATATAAATGTCTTCAGTAAGACTGAAACGCCTGATTTGATTTGAGAACAACTACTCTTCGTAAGAAACCGTTATCAGAAAGGTGCAAAATATCTCGCTGGTCAATACGGTTATTTTCTGTGTGGTTTAAAAAATTCGTACTGCACTTTCTATTCTAAGCAAAGAACGTATATTTCTATACTCTCTGTTCTAAGAGAGCGGTAATTTCAGTCAGGAGTGTTCGAGGTCAGCCCTTCATGTGACCGTTGGGGGTCCTGACTGCGGTGCTGTGTGCAGTTCATCATGGCGGCGAACAGCAGCAACAGCACGAGCGGTAAAAACGGCGGAAAGCAGTCCACTCCGTCTGCCGAGCAGGTAACGACGCGTCGGGTTTATTACAGTAACGCATGAACGCTTTATCTGCGCCGCGAGCGAGTAACGTTAACGCGTCTGCTGTAAACAACAAAGCCGCGAGCGCCCGACGCCCCTCAGTGCATTCTATAATGGGTGTGTTCAGGTTTTGTCGCGTCGCTCGCTCGCGTATAGATGACTGTGAAGCATGTAGATTGGGTGTGTAATGTGTGTATTGTTGTCGGTACAGACGGAGACGCGCGCGAGCTGGTTGATAGTTGCCAATGCTAACCTCAGATCAGCTGCATGAGAGATCAGAGATTGCTGTAATAGCTTGAATGTCTCTCATGCCCTCCTGTCTCTATAAGAGAGCATCATCTGTCACACAACACACACGACAGTCCCGTCATTTAGAGGCGTTCCTGACGACTTCATATTCAAAAATGAAGTTTTTACATAGATTTCACGTGTTTAGCATGTATTCTGCAATAAACTCTTTAACGTCAATTTGCTGTAATGTGTGATGGCGTTAGGTTTCATAATGTGCGTATAGTTTTTTGTATTTGGTGATAAACTTACATGTAAAATACAGGGCTATATATCTTTACATTACCACACACACACTTTTTTAATTTGTATATAAATATTTAAATATACACAATATAAACTATTATGAAATATTAATGTTATATCACATGTATTTATTTAAATTGATATATATTTTTATAGGCCTATTTTAAAAGTTTTATATTTAATAATTTGATTACATTGTAACTTTAATAATTTTAATTATTTAATAAATATAAATTGTAAATATAATTTGTATTAAATATAAATATTTATTACATGAAAGCCCAAAAGTTAAAATAATAATTTTAAAATGTGCATTTCAGTGCTCTTAACATTTAGGAAACTAAATAATTAACGAGAGACCATAAACATGTTTAAAACAATTATAAATACCTCATAAAAATAGCAAGCGATCCCCCCCCCAAAAGTGATCAAGGGGACAGAAAACTTTTTCTAAATGCACCTGTATATTTGAACCTAATGATCTTACTATTATTATTTATTTTTCATTTCTATTTACTACCTTATTAATATGCGTGTTATTAATATGTGTTCTTGTGCTTGTTTGAATCAGGTGGTGGCTACTTTCCAGAGGATGCGGCAGGAGCAGCGCAGTATGGCCTCCAAGGCTGCAGAGTTTGAGATGGAGATCAATGAACACAGGTGTGTTTAATAAAAGTGACTTCCCTTCCTTCCCACGTGGATCCTCTGCAGTGAAAAAACAGCTGATCGAAACATCACAATAATCCACACCGCTCCAGTCCATCAGTTAATGTCTTGTGTAGTGAAAAGCTGCATGTTTGTAAGAAACAAATCCATCACATTTTAACTTAAACTGTCACTTCTGGTCAAAATATGAGTCCATAATAATGATTCCTCCAGTGAAAAAGTCCATCTCCTGTTGTCTCTCACATCAAAATCCACCCACATATTTGTTTAGAGCTGTTTTGGACTGGTTTTCACTTGTAAACGGTGCATATTTCTCTGCTGATTCAGACTTTTTCACAGGAGAATCAATATTAAGGATTTTGGACTTGTATTCTAGTCGAACGCAACACTTTGAAGTTAAACATGTCACACAGCTTTTCACTTCACAAGATGTTAATTGCTGGACTGGTTGTTTGAAAGGCAGTGTAAACACATGCGCTCTTGTTCTAACGCTCATCACTTCCTCTCCACAGCCTCGTCATTGACACGCTAAAGGAAGTCGATCCGTCACGGAAGTGCTTTCGTTTAGTTGGCGGTGTGCTTGTGGAGAGGACGGTCAAAGAAGTCCTGCCTGCGTTAGAAAACAATAAAGAACAGGTATGACTCTGCTGCTGGATTCACACACCTTTGCTCGTCATAAACGATGCATTATTAACGCTTCTCTCCTTCCGATCAGATTTCGAAGATCGTGGAGTCGTTTAACACACAGATGCAGGCGAAAGGGCGGGAGCTGACGGAGTACCGCGAACGCTACAACATCCGATTAGTCGGAGAGGATGACAAACAGGGCAAAGCGGACGCCAGTCAAGCCAAAGAGAGCGAAGGAGGAGGCTCTAAAGGAGGCGCCGGAGTGCTCGTCTCATAGTGGATCTTTCTGTAAACGCTGGTTAGAAATCGTTGGCGCTTTAATATTTGCAGAGAGACTGAGTTGGCATGTTTCTGTTTAGTCTTACCAGTCATAAAACACGAAAGAGAGTGAAAGTCTCGGTTTTCATGCATGTTTTGTACATTGATAATATTAAAACACAACTCACAACAACACCTTTCCTATCCGAACATTTACAGCCGTTCACAACGAGGATGCAGCAGCTAAATTGTTTTCCATTATTTGCTTTTCAGTCCAGTTTAGTACAAATAAAACCTGTTTCATGTCATGTCTAAATGAACTGCAGAAATTCACCATCTTCAAAATGGTTTTGAGGCTTGACTTTCACTTTCTTCTGCTTTGGAAAGATGTAATATTTAGTAATATTTGGTGCAGAGTGAAACGAGCACGACGGCCAGCGACTGTCGTACCCTGGACCTCTGACTGTTGACCGCAGCTTGACTCGTTCATCGTTTATCGTGTCACGACTGTACGTCTGTGGACGAAGCCTTTTTATGTTTGTTTTGTTTTTGTGGTTGTTTTGGTTATTGAATTAAAAACACAAAATTCAGCAAGATCTGTTCACAGCGTTGTGTGTTTTGTTCGTCACTGAATTCACACACTTAGAGCAAAAAAAAAAAAAAAAAAGCATGTTGCTAATTTAGTCAATTTAAAGCAGGGGTCATCAAACTTGATCCTGGAGGGCCGGTGTCCTGCAGAGTTTAGCTCAACTTGCCTCAACACACCTGCCTGGAAGTTTCTAGTATGCCTAACAAGACCTTGATTAGCTGCTTCAGGTGTGTTTGATTAGGGTTGGAGCTAAACTCTGCAGGACACCGGCCCTCCAGGACCGAACTTGGTGACCCCTGATTTAAAGTGTAAAATAAAGTGAAATTTAAAGCACAATTATATTATTACAATAGCAATATATTTGTCTTCATGTTTTATAGATTTTCAAAATAATATAAAAATAGTTTAGCTATTATTCAAACTGACTGGGTTTCTAAAAATGACAGTGTGAATATAATGTGAACAAAAAGAGGTTTGAGTCCTAATTTAAAATTAAGTCGGTGCAGAGACATGTTTGTTTGAGATTAAATGTTTATATCAAAGTTCAAATTCTGATCGCAATATGTGAGAAAATAATGTAATTTTTTTAACTAAATTATGCAGCCCTATACTGTAAATGAGTTCTCTTTGTTTTGAAAGCGACTTCTGTGTGACAATAATTGTACAACTCTAGTTTTTATGGAATATTTTACAATATATACCATGATAGCGAACATTTATCATATGTATATACCATGGTATGTGGATGAACTACTTCAAAGTAGCTGAATGCAAGTTTGTTTGTTTTTTAAACTATTAATTTTCAAAATCATTCTGATGATGCACTGATGAATAAGTCCGCTTGTTTCTTTCTCACACTCCCCCAAACCTCTATTCTGGGGCTTACTGTGTAAGTTTGGGTTTACTAATATATAGGTAAATATCACATTCATAAACAATGATCAGAAAAGTTACCCATTTTTTTAATAGTTTAAAGTCTATCATTATCGATAGACCTGTTGGAGGCATAAGGAACTTTTATCCATCTTAAGGACTTTTCAGAATTAGTGTTGAAGATGTGATTTAAATACCTCCATGTATATAGTTTTTTTATTTTGTGTAATTTGTTTTAAATTTATTTATTTGTATGTTTTATTATTAATTACGTTTACCATTATTGTTAAGTATCTATTAGTTTTGTTGTTGTTGTTTGTTTTTTAAATGCAAGTTTTGTGAGCGAAATTCCGCGAAAAGGACAGATTGCTTTACGGCAGCAACAAACGCACGTGCACAGCTATTTACTGTAATTACGTGGACTTTTACGACAGGAAATTCCACTCGCTTAACTGTAGGGGGCACCAAAGTCTCAAAAATACCGTCTCTAGATCACCGTTGTATATTACAATATTATGTTTAAAATATTTTTATTATATTATTGTATATTTTATTATAGAAACCTAAACATTACTATGGCACCATGTGCAAAAATCTTTGTATTTTATGATTAGCGCTTGCTGAGCACATTTTGCACGTAATGCACCAAAACTGCAGGACTTCCGGTCTGTCATTTTTAACCAAGATAAAATATAAATTTAAAAATAATTTCCGACGAGGATGGGATTCGAACCCACGCGTGCAGAGCACAATGGATTAGCAGTCCATCGCCTTAACCACTCGGCCACCTCGTCTGACACACATGTGCATGTACATGATCGTTTTGATTCTATACATATTCACTTTTAGGTCATAACACATCTGATTTTTGATGTCTAATAAGTGTTTACTGGTATTTCTTCTGGCTGTTGCTAACAGGAAGTGTTTATGGAGTCGAAACAGTCGCATACAGGCACGCCAGAGCACGAGTAGTGAGCCGAGCCCGTTTTACGGTGTTTACGGTAACGTTAACCGGAACAGTAAACAAACATGCGCCGCCATGCGCAGTGTGTGCGCTCTTCACGAACGCGTTTCAATGCATGCATCCAAACATGCAAGTCAATTCCCGTTTAAACTGACCCGCACAACATCTGGCTGCAATGCAAAGTCGGCTGCTGCATGCATGAGGGCTGCATAGCTGGCTAACCCTTGCTGATCTGTGTGAGCACTCTTTATTTCATTAGCATTAACCAAAAGGTGCTAGTAATTGTAATGCATTTCTATAAAAAATGCTCCGTGTTTAAGGTGGTACTCAGTGCCCTTCTCATTGTTGCGCTGTTGCAGCTTTTATATCTGTCTTTCCTCTCAAAGTTGCATGGCAAACAGCAGCGCTACAAGTATTCTGAGCTCTTCGGCTCCAAAAAGACCACAAACCAAGGAGAGAAGAACCCCAGACGGGAACATCTCAGGTACTCTTTATCCACAGGCGGGATCTTTGATGGGAGCGGACAGTACCGCATCTATAAGAACCTAATCAAAAGCGACTTCTCGACCAATCAGAAGCCAGGCGCAGATCCCAGATCGCACCACCTGGCTTTGGCCACACATACGACCATCAACAACCTTCACCATTTGAGCTCTTTGTTGGAGCGCTGGCAGAATCCGCTATCCGTTGCGATATTCGCCAACGGTCAAGATGTCAAGTTCGCGACGGCGTTCGTTTACGCCCTCAGCCTGTTTTGTCCGCAGGTTCAAGCTTTGGTGGATTTCCATTTGGTTTGCCACTCGGGTGAAATGGCGAGTTTCCCAGACCAGGATCGAGAGCATTTCGCCGGTCTGGAGGAGATGGGCTGCTCCGGCATTTTCGCCAAGCTCGAATCGCACAGAGACAAGTATAAAAACTACGCGATTGGGAACAATGTCTCGTACCCCAATAACCTTCTTCGCAATGTGGCCCGTAGCGGCACAGACGCCGCTTACATCCTGGTCATCGATATCGACATGATACCCAGTGCCAATCTGCACCACCAATTTGTGACCATGCTAATGAGGCGCGAACCGGCTGTGGATGAAGTCCTCGTGCTCCCCGCGTTCGAGATCAGACACACTCGTAAGATGCCTGAGACGAAGGCGGAGTTGGTGCAGCTCTATCAGGTGGGCGAGGTGCGGCCGTTTTACGATGAGCTTTGCCCTCGCTGTCAGGCTCCTACGAATTACTCGCAGTGGGTCAATCTGGTCAGCAGGGCCTCCGGGCCGCTGGAAGTGGCGTACACTATAAACTGGGCCGATCCGTGGGAGCCGTTCTACATCGGCGCTCGAACGGTTCCTCTCTACGACGAGAACTTCAGGCAGTACGGCTTCAACCGCATCAGTCAGGTGAGGGATGGAGAGGTGGACTCCTGCAGGAAGTGTATACGCGACCAATCAATTCTCCAAATGCAAAATCATGCAAAATAAATCATGTTTTTAACACACACACACACACACACACTAAAGAAAAAATGGTAGCGCTCCAAATAGGAAAAAATAAATCCTTTTACTGCAGGTGCATAGAGCCAAGGGAATAGTTGAAAACAAACAAGAATGTAGCAGGCCGCGCACTGAGTCCAATACAGACTGAAAAAGTCTAGCAAAACATTTTTTTATTTTATAAATTGCATTGTGCAAAAAGTCAAAACCAATCTGTATTGGACTCAGTGTGCAGCTAGCTATTTTCTGAGATACTGAATTTGGGATTTTCTTGTTCGTTATAATCATCAAAATTAAAAGAAATAACACTTGAAATATATCACTGTGTGGAATGAATGTATACATTATACAGTTTCACTTTTTGAATGACATTAGTGAAATAAATATATATATATATATATATATATATATATATACAGTGCTGCTTGAAAGTTTGTGAACCCTTTAGAATTTTCTATATTTCTGCATAAATATGACCCAAAACATCATCAGATTTTCATATAAGTCCTGAAAGTAGACAAAGAGAACCCAATCAAACAAGTGAGAGAGAAATATTTTCTTTGTCATTTATTTATTGAGAAAAATGATCCAGTGTTACATATCTGTGCGTTGCAAAAGTATGTGAATCTTTGCTTTCAGTATCTGGTGTGACCCTCTTTTGCTGCAGTAACTGAAGGTAAAGCTTCTTGTAAATGCTGATCAGTCCTGCACAATAACATGTAGGAGTTTTAGCCCATTCCTTAGTGCAGAACCACTTAAACTCTGTGCTGTTGGTGGGTTTCCTCCTATAAACTGCTTGCTCAGGTCCTTCCACAACATTTTAATTGGATTAAGGACTGGACTTTGACTCAGCCATTCCAAAACATTAACTTTGTTCTTCTTTAACCATTCTTTGGTAGAATAACTTGTGTGCTTGGGGTTGTTGTCTTGCTGTATGACCCACGTTCTCTTGAGACTCTGTTCTTAAAACAGATGTCCTGACGTTTTCCTTTAGAATTTGCTGGTATAATTCAGAATTCATTGTTCCATCAATGATGGCAGGCTGTCCTGGCCAAGATGCAGCAAAACAGGCCCAAGCCATGATACTACCACCACCATGTTTCACAGATGGGATAAGATTCTTAAGATGGAATGCAGTGTGTTCTTTTCTCTGAACATAATTGCTTCTCATTTAAACCAATAAGTTCTATTTTGGTTTCATCCATCCATTAAACCTTTCTCCGATAGTCCTCTGGCTTGTCCACATGATCTTAAGCAAGCAATTTTCTTTTTGGAGAACAGTGGCTTTCTTCTTGCAACTCTGCCATGCACACCATTGTTGCTCAATGTTCTCCTGATGGTGGGCTCATGAACATTAACATTAGCCAATGTTTAGTTGCTTAGAAGTTACCCTGGGAACTTTTGCAACCTCGCAGACTATTACACGTTCTGCTTTGGAGTGATCTTTGTTGGTCGACCACTTCTCGGGAAGGTAACAGTGGTCTTGAATTTCCTCCATTTGTACACAATCTGTCTGACTGTGGATTTGTTGAGTCCAAACTCTTTAGAGATGGTTTTGTAACCTTTTCTAGCCTGATGAGCAACATCAACTCTTTTTCCGAGGTCCTCGGTAATCTCCTTTGTTCGTGACATGATTCACTTCCACAAACATGATCAGTCTTTGATAGATCCCTGTTCTTTGAATAAAACAGGTCACCTACTGACATTTGATAGTCATTGCACTTGACTGAAAACACCTCTCACAGATGGACTCTAATTTCACCTTTAAATTAACTGCTAATCCCAGAGATTTACATACTTTTGCAACGCACAGATATGTAACACTGGATAATTCTTCTCAATAAATAAATGACAAAGAAAATATTTTTCTCTCACTTGTTTGATTCGGTTCTCTTTGTCTACTTTCAGGACTTATATGAAAATCTGATGTTTTGGGTCATATTCATGCAGAAATATAGAAGATTCTAAAGGGTTCACAAACTTTCAAGCAGCACTGTATATATATATATATATATATAATTCATGTTAAATAAAAACATTATTTTTTAATTTATGAGCATGATTTATTTCTAGTATTATTAGTATTTATATTAATTATAATATTGCAAACATACATACATAAATTGTGAGAGTCGATAATATATATATTTTTATATTTATATATTATTATATATATTTTTAAACACTTACAATTAATGTTGTAATATAATATTATGATATTCTAAATATAATAATATACTACAAAATTTTAAACATGTATTATATTATTTATATATTAATATTTAGTCATTTGGCAGATGCATACAATACAGGACAATATAAGCAATTAAAACCAACAAAAGAGCAATTGATATATATATTATAATGCATAATAACAATAATAATAAAGTTTTTTTCAGATTTTTATATTTTCACAGCATGCACACACGTGTGTGTGTGTGTTTGGATTATTAGGCTATATTATGATATTTAGAGTATCAAATTATATAACTATAATACTTTTTTTAAATATTATATATATATATATATATATATATATATATATATATATGTAATAACTTTTACAATAATATAATATCCTAAACATATTATATGATGTTTCCAGAATACCATATATGTATATAATTTATATAATAAAATTATTATTAATTATTGTAGCGTTTTTTGTTTTAACCCCCAAAATTAATAATTAATATTATTATAATATCATATTCTAAACATATGTATATGTATGGTGTAAAAATTACACACAAAAAAAATAAAAATAATAATTAATACATGAATTATAAAATGTTAATTTTTTTTTGTAAATACATTTATATACACGCACACATACTGTATATATTGCAATAATACTAATTGATATTTTGTATAGTGTGAATAGAAAGTGGACTGAGTTCCGGTGTGAACTGAGAACCCTCTTGTGGTGTAAAATATGAATTAATTTGTGTTATTCATTAATTCACTCAGTTACCTGCTGACTGATTTCTCTCTTCTCTTCAGGCCTGTGAGCTTCACATCGCCGGGTACCGCTTCTCTGTGCTGAGCAATGCGTTTGTGGTGCACAAAGGGTTCAAGGTCCAGGGAGAGTTTCACAGCAGAAAGGACGAGGAGAACCGCAAGAACCGCATCCTCTTCCGCAGCTTCAAGGAGAGCCTGAAGGCCAAGTATCCCAGCTCGCCTCGACACTGCTGAGAAAACAGATGATGAGAGAGATCACCTGACCAACATCTTCCAGACTTCATGTGAGAATCACAGATGCACAAAACTGTTTGTATCTCCACTCATTTCAAACATCAAAAACTCTACAGTCAAAGGAGATGCTCTTGAATGCTCATCATTTTATAAGCTGAAGACATGATCTTTCACGCTTTTAAAGAGAGAAACTAAATAAAGATGGTCCTTTTTATTTATCATTTTTGTTTTCAGTACATTTCTGACTACTTTGAAATTTGAGAGCAAGGTCAAATGTTTTCAAAGTTAACTTATTTATTTATTTGTTTTTTTATGCTGTTTTTCATCTTAGTTTTCTGAGGTTTTCAATGTGTTTTTTCACTTTCTTCCCTAAATTTAAGGCAAGACACCCCAGGTGACTAGGGTACAAAACATTAACTAATATATATCACCATAACTTTCTAGTTGATTGATTACATTAAGAATTGCAAACATTTTTGTATAGCAAGTTTTCTAAAATGGTATGTCTAAATATGCAAATTTGCCATTATCTAATTGAATATACACTAATTTGCATACATTTCCAGAACATAAATCTGAACATGGGATAAAGCCTGGTTCAAAACTGTTTCATTTTGTTGACACATTAAAGTCAAATGTTTGTACAGATGGGATTTTGGATTTTTTTTTTTTTTATATCACTACGAAAAATGTGTTTAGAAATAAAATGTTGTATAAAGTCAGGCAAGTGATACATAAACAAACCTCTTTGTACAAACCTTCAGAATATAGATGAGAGTAAAACTGTAAGATCTGGTGTAAGTGCTGCAGAAGTAGAGGAAAAAGCCCTATAAATTAAGTATTTTAATTGAAATCTACAGACACAAATAGATTAAAATAATAGATTTCAACTAGTCTGAAACAACAGGTTATGAAAAAAAACAAATAGAGCACAAAACTGTCCAGTGCATGAAAAAACAGTTATTGCCTGTAGTGTCTTAATCTGAGAAACGACTTGCCCAAGTAAACATGCAGTAGCTAATGACATTACTGTTCTCCATCTCATGTTGTGACGCGTGTTTGAGTTACTGACGAGACGAGGTCTTGTAAAGACCCAGAGATTAGTTGTAAAGCTATTAACATATTAAGGTCGATAGGCCACCTTTATGCTAATAACAACTCTAAAGACGCTCACAGAGCCTGAGCGGCGTCTGAAAATCATATTAGTGTTTTAATTATACTGTGGATTAGGGGTAGATGACAATTAAGAAACACTAGATTAATGCAGGAATGTACAGTTGTAGTGACTGCAGATGATTAGACTGAACAGGCAATGTGTATATCTGTATATGTCAGATATTAACATCAACTGTACAAGATATGTAGTGTTTAACACTGACTGGGGCTCGTATATATTGTCCTTTGTTTTGGGAAAATCCAACCCCTTTTCTTTTACTTTATAGAATTTTTCTATTTTTTTTTTTCTGATGTGAAAATCAATTATTTTTTTGTCATAAAAGCAAGATTTTGGTTATTTAACTCCGATTACCCTGATAGCGTTGTGTAGTGATGGAAGCATGAATGTTGTGACACTGAAAAACAGTGTTGTGATACTGAAAAAAAAAGATTGTAAAGTGTTTTATAAAATTGTAACAAAGTGGACACGTAATTATTACTAACACTGTTTTAGTTATTGTTGAATGATGAATGAAGTTATTTTGCTTTTATTATTAATATTGACTTGTTTGTTTTGTATCTAGTTACAATAAATCTACACCATTTGTGTTGGTCTCTTTCAGTCTAACTTCTATAGCAGATGAATTATTGCATATTATACGTTTCTGATAATATAACACTAGGTCTATTCTAGAGTGATTTATGGCAAGGAAAAATTAAAAATATAATTGTGCAAAGTTCAGATAATTAAATAAACAGACATATCAAGTTCTATAAGGGAGGAGAAAACACTTAATATAGCCTATATATATAGTTTTTGTTTGTTGGTGTCAAGATGCATTCAGTCAAACTCAATGCATTTTGGTGCAAATGCATCTGTCACTTTGTAGAAACTAGCAAAATTAGACAGATGCAATATTTAATTGGCATCTGTCTTAATTTCAGTAGTTTCTACCAAGTGACAGATAAATATATCTGTCTATATGTGCCTAAAAACAGTTTAATTGGATGTACATTCATTTCACTAGATGATCATGGAAATGCCATCATTACACATTATTGACTAAATTAAGTGAGACAGAACTACAGTCTGGACTGTTTAATACCATGAATGAAAGCTGAGAGACATTAAGAAAATAAACTGCTATTTTGTGTATTGTTGGGTCTTATTGTAACATTTTATAAATGTTTGATTTTAAGTACAATTTTTGTTTATTTATAACAGTTTTGATACTGTGTTGATGTCAAATCTGGGAGCTAAAGTAAAAAACCCCGGATGTGAACAGATAGATCAAGGCCACAAAAATTGTAAAAAAAGTAAAATTTTTGTACACTTCGACCCCTTTCTATCCAACTTTTTTTTGTTGTTGCTGAAATTCGCTATTTTCTGTGAATGTGCATGACTTCAGATTCATTTAACCTATAGAAGAACAACAAAATGCAGCAGCCTAAACGGGACAATTTGTGTTACAAACCAATGTAGCCTATTTATAATTAAGACAATACATTAAACAGTAAATAAGACGTCATGTGACAATATCATTTGATAAGAAATACCAATTTGAAGCACAGCGAGTTTTGTACAACAATAAATCCTGGAAGCCAATGACACCGGAAGTCCTACACTCAAGTTACAAATGGCCGCGCGCGCTCTTACATTAAAAATAAGGTGGATTACATTGGCATATATGAGTGTATTAGTCTGAAGCCTACACTAATAAACGCCTGAGTGTCATTTTATATCTGAACCAGTAGGGGGAGTAAAGTGTGAGGCGGGAGACAACCGTCCCTCCAGCGGTTTCATGCCTAACCTGTGTTATGTTAAAAAAAATATTAATAATTTATGTTAGTGTTTTACCCGATACTACTTACATTACAGAGACTGCAGGTAAAGCCGCTATTTTTTCTTCAGCTTCTGGGTCAGTCCTTCCTTTTAGTGTTTGTGTTAGCAAAGCAAATTCATAACAAACCAACTATTTTTGTACATTTTAAGACCAAGGAAATAATATAGGAATCAAATGGTCACTTGCAACACATTTCTCGACGTTTTGACTGGCTGAGAGGATTGTTGAGGAGAGTTTTGAGTAACTTTAAACTATAGTGTGTGTGGAAAAAAGCGCGCGATTTTACAATTATGATTAGAGAGCAGAAAATCGGGTGGACCTGTTTGATTTGCGTCGAAGTGAGGCACGTGTTTGTTGTGCCACCCTGTGTTCGTGTGAATTGGTGTCTGTGTCTATGTGTGTCATAAGGTTTAGCTGATTAGATCGGTCTTGAATCTGGCAGAACAGATTTTAGGCTACACGTTTACACGCATCAATAACCCCATGCTGAGGAGAACGCAAACAAACCGAGTTCATTTCAGTTCACTTCACATCTGCTGCTAAACTTGATTAAACAACCACAGAAGTAAACTGCTGCTCTTCATATGGCATGCCATTCATTTAGATTAGTTTGACACTGTTCTTAATTATCCAATTATATATCAATTAACTTATTGTAAAGACACAAACGTAACTGGAGAGGCTAAATGTTTTGTAGTGTAATATAATATAGGCTATTGATAACCCAGCTAGCAGAACACGTTCTGAGAACTTTGGCTATTGTTCTCTCAAAGTTGTTAACAAAGGTAACGAGTAAAGGTAGCAGGGGCCTGTTCCATAAAACAAGTTTACCAAATAAGCCAAGCTTATTTCAGTTAGTCTGACTTATTTTGAACCAAATCAACTAACAATAAGTCAGACTAACTGAAATAAACCTGGCTTATTTGGTAAACTTGTTTTATGGAACAGGCCCCAGGACGTTCATTCTAAGTTATCTGGTCTTTAAATGTTTTCAAAACATTAGCAGAAGAACATTATTTATACATCGTTCATGGATTTTTTTTTTCTTTCTGAAACATTTTAGTTGGATGTTCATTTAACATTTTTTTTTTCAATTTCAGGCCTACTTGTTTCAGAACGTTACAGATTATTCAAAAGTAACAATAACCATAATGATAAAAATGATAAAACGGAATGTTCCATTACCGTTCACATAAAAAAAAGAAAAGAAAAAAAAGTTTTTAAGACATTTAGCTCAATAAACTGGATGTTTTGAACTTTGAGAACACTCAAAAATAGCTTATGGGAACAGTAGTAAAACATATGTTTGTTAGCTGGGAATAACAGTTTTGCATTCACAAATTACAATAGCTGTTTATGCTGATTACATTAGTTGTTTACAATTCTATTTATGAACTTCGCAAAGCAGAATGACATCATGTCATGTTGGAATTACCGTAATTTGCTACAAGACAGTTCAGAAATTCTATTTGGAATGTTCACACTGTTTGAAATAATTAGTTGCTATGGTAACTGTCAGGATGCCAAAATGTACCTGACTTTGCTGTTGATGCCTTTCTTATCATGTCTTTTCATCAAGAGTAAAGCTATAGGGAAATATATACAGCTAACAGTCTTTAACTTGAAAAAGCTGCCATTTTGGTTGTTTTAGATAATGTCAAAACAGATGCAACAGTTTGAAGGTAAGAACATCTTAATGATGGATTCTTTTCTTACAAACACGCAGCTTTTCACTTCACAAGGCATTCACTGATGGACTGGAGTGGTGTGGATTACTTGTGGATTATTGTGATGTTTTGATCAGCTGTTTGGACTCTCATTCTGACGGCACCCATTCACTGCAGAGGATCCATTTCTTAGCAAGTGATGTAATGCTACATTTCTCCAAATCTGTTCTGATGAAGAAACAAACTCATCTACATCTTGGACGGCCTGATTTTTTTTTTGCTGAACTGTTCCTTTAATCCAAAGCCATTTACAGAACAGCTCAACGTTTCTTCTGCGATGTCTCTGAAACGTATGACGTCTGTCATCTCTGTTTGTACATTCTGTACAGGTTTGCATTGAGCCTCTTGTTCTCTCTCTTTTCTTGCCTAAAGAAATGTGGAAGAGGAAGCAGAAGGCATGATGGGTGAGGGGTTGGTGTGGATAAGTTGTTTTATTAAGCAGGTTTGGTGAGGTAAAATGGGGCTTATCCCAGCAGCTTTGGGGAGCAAGGCTTATTTGGGTCACAGAGCTTTATGACACAAGCAATTAGCAGCAGCGCTAGCAGGAGGGAGGCAGGCCTGAGATTAACCGCCCTGAGCCGGGAGAGAAGGGCAGGCTCGGACAGCTGGGCCTCTTGAGGGGGTTTGGGCCGAGCATCTCCGTCCGGTTGACCGATTTGTTTCTCATCACACGCAAATCACGAGAGTGTGAGCAGATTTTGTTACTGACTCCAGTAAACACAGATTGGGGTGAGAGGCTGATGCCAGTCACTGCTAGATAAAGCACAGGTGGGTGTCGACTCTACAAAAACAAAGCCCAGTGATCTGTTTCAACAAACCCCTTTAGTTAAGACAAGAGTATTTTTGCAAAGAGTTTGTTGCAAACAGCTGCAGGTCATTTCTGGTTGACTACAAATGGACTAGTCAATTGCATGTGAAAAAGAATATATAATATCTATCCAGCATATTGTATAATATCTATCTATTGTATCATATTATATCATATCTGTCTATCTGTCTAGTTCAGGGGTGCCCAAACTTGTTCCTGGAGGGCCGGTGTCCTGCAGAGTTTAGCTCCAACTTGCCTCAACACACCTGCCGGGAAGTTTCTAGTATGCCTAGTAAGAGCTTGATTAGCTGCTTCAGGTGTGTTTAATTGGGGTTGGATCTAAACTCTGCAGGACACCGGCCCTCCAGGACCGAGTTTGGGCACCCCTGGTCTAGTTAGTATATTGTATAATATTGTATCATCTACCTATCATAAATAGTGTATAACAAAAATATATAACAGTATAATATGTATATATTGTGAAATCTATCTATCTATCTATTCATATCTGTCTGTCTGTTTATCTGTCTAGTATATTGTGTAATATCTATCTGTCATCTATCTATCATATTGTATCATACTGTATCTATCACATCATATCTATCTCTTTCTGTCTATATATTGTATCATCTATCTATCATATATAGTGTATAACAAAACTATATAACAGTATATATTATGTGTATATTGTGTAATATCTATCTATCTATTCATATCTGTCTGTCTGTTTATCTGTCTAGTATATTGTGTAATATCTATCTGTCATCTATCTATCATATTGTATCATACTGTATCTATCACATCATATCACATCATCATATCTATCTCTTTCTGTCTATTTATTGTATCATCTATCTATCATATATAGTGTATAACAAAAATGCATAACAGTATATAGTATGTATATATTGTGTATCTATCTATCTATCTATCTATCTATAACCTCCTTTACAGTTCATTAATGTTGTACAACATGAGGTCCACACTACCCATCTCACCTAATCAAAGGCAGCTCTGAGAGAAGGTACGCTGTCTGTCATCAGTGGGGCAGTGAGACATGTGTCGTTGAATGCTTTGGCTGCCGGTGTTTTAAACCGATCCTGCTAATACCGTGATCATGTGTTGGGCAGCTCTAATGACAGACGACACTAAAACAGCAGGAGTGACACAGGAGAGCAGTCCAGCAGCATTATAGCCTGCGCTTCATTGGATTGTACACAAACACAGATGGACGCCCAGGTGCGCACCTCAGTACATGACGCAACGCTTAAATGATTTGCAAAACAAAAAGCAAAACAATTGCATTTATAACAAGATACACCATCTCTTTCTCTCTCACACACAACACAAGTGACTGAGAAACTGACCATTTACTTTTTGAAAAATTATCATATGTCTAATAAAACAATACTGCCACTTTTAAAAAAAAATATTAAGAGTGAATGTATATTTCCAGAGCTGAAATTTAGATTTTGTTTTCTTTTGAAGTTGAAGCTTGACAACTGAAGAAACAGCAGCAATAGTAAAAATGATTCAGAAAAGGAGAATAAACGCAGAGGAAAGAGAGACAGAGAGGAGGAAACATCATTAGGTCAGAAGGTCATTCTGATGTCACTGGCAGACAGATTTTGCATATTTTGAATATTTTTTAAACATTCGATTACTGTAAGTTAATGTGCAATCTGCATTAAAGTTACATTTCTTAAACAGTAAAACACCAAAATGTACACTTAAATCTTGTGCTGAACAGAATAAAAGACTTCAACACAGTGCTGCATTCTGCACTCACATATATTCAAGAGGCAAGGCAAGTTTATTTATAGCACATTTCATACACAGTGATAATTCAAAGTGCTGATTCCAACCGGGAGCGGCATAATAGCTAAAAGCGGACTCCCCTTGTTTTGTGTGAACCCTTGGTGTTTCTAACTGACTCGATCCTAATGATCTGAGTGGTCTGTTAGGTTTATATTCAGTGAGCATATCTGCAATGTATTTAGGTCCTAGGCCATTGAGTGATTTATAAACTAGTAAAAGTACTTTAAAATCAATCCTAAATGTAACTGGAAGCCAGTGTAAGGACCTGAGGACTGGTGTGATATGCTCAGATTGTCTGGTTCTAGTCAGAATCCTGGCAGCAGTGTTCTGGATGAGCTGCAGCTGTCTAATGTGAGGAGACCATTACAATAATCCACCCTGCTGGTGATAAAGGCATGAACAAGTTTCTCCAAGTCTTGACTGGAAACAAAACATCTAATTCTTGCATGTTTTTGAGATGATAATATGCTGATTTAGTTACTGCTTTGACAAGAGTAGACTAAAACATTGTAATTTTTTTCTTGTTCTGTGATGGACAGGTCGTGTGGGCGGGGCTTGTGAGCGGATCAGGGTGATGCTGGAAGTCACAGAGGCAGGCCTTAATGAGTATTAAAGTATTAGGTGAGAATAAGCCGTCAAGATGAGCCCTGCAGGATTCCTAAACAACTCCAGTAACACCTGTTATATCATACAAATCATTTATTCCTGAGCTCCAATAAATCCTGCAAACCAGAAGTGCTGTTATGATCAGGTATCACTATAGAGCTCAAGAGAAGCCAATCATAACATCTATCTATCATCACTTTTGTTTATTGATCTTTTTAAGTGGTTGTGAGACAGATTTACACTGTATTTTGTTTTTGAAAGAAGTCTTTTCTGCTCACCAAGGCTGCATTTAATAATCAAAAATACAGTAAAATTGTGACAATTTAAAATAACTGTTTTCTATCTGAATATATGTTCAAATGTAATTTATTCCTGTGATCAAATCTGATTTTCAGCATCATTACTCCAGTCTTCAGTGTCACATGATCTTCAGAAATCATTCTAATATACTGATTTGCTGCTCAAGAAAGTATTATCAATGTTGAAGACAGTTGCACTGCTTCATATTTTTGTGGAAACTGGACAGAAATATTTTGTAACATTACAAATATCTTTACCATTACTTAAATCAATTCAATGTGTCTTTTATGAATAAAAGTATAAAAAAAATCTTACTGACCTTTTTAAACTCCTGTTGTTAATATACTCATCCTAAACAAAACAATGACAAAAAGTAATAATACTTAGACACTTCAGTAAAAATGTGTCCAGAGATCAGAATAGTTCCTCTAATGGAGTAATGAGGATATTTTAACAGTCTGATGTCCTGAACACTGAGACTCTGTCTCTGATTGTGTCAGAGTCCAATCACATTCAGCCAACAAACAAACAAACAGGAGACGCATCCACCGCCAGCTATTTTCTATGAATGGAGACGCTTAAATGAGCTCCACTGGTTAGCTTTAGTAAGCTGATCTCAATGTACTGTCTGAGAGCTGAGCTGAGCTCTGTGTGTTCACTGCACTTCATCAACAACAGTCACGTTCAGATTCAATACAACCAAAAGCATCACGTGACTTCTTGTCCATTGCTACAGAAAATAATTTAGACCTACGTCTCAGTTTGTAAACACACAAATATCGTTAAGCATGTACAGTGGAAGTCTTTGAGGAAAGTGGTTTTAAAAGCAGAAATGTGAAGCTCGTTCATTCAATAGTGTGAGATTTTTCAGCCGAACCATTATCAGATTGTCTTGGACGTCTTATGGGTAGACTTTCATTGTCAATCATTACTACACATTACTGTGCGTTTTCAATCAAAGGGACAGGTTGAAATCATTTTCTTTAATAATCAACAGAGCTTGCTAGAACTTCTTAAACTATAAAATGTGAATAAACACTTGTGAATAAGCGTGAATAAGGTCAAAGGTCAGCAGGGGAGTTTGTGACCAGATACTGAAATCAAAGACTGAATAATTTCCCAAATCAACCCAACAATAAACTTCACCGCCTTACAAGTCCTGAAAATCTTAATGTTAAACTATCTACCTGTTTGTGTTTACATTCTTAGATTTAGCTACGCAATAAACACAACAGCGCAATAAAATGCCCTAAAAATGATAAATATAATATAATATAATATAAAAAAGACAAAAATACAAATATAAGTCAAATAATAAATTTATAAAATCAAATAATATAATTCCTAAAATTCCTCAATATTATATGATATAAAAATATATATAGAAATTTAAAAATATAAAAATAAAATTAGTTACCCAGTAGATAAAACAGCTTAATGCCCTAAAATATCTTCAATAATATATATATAAATAACAAAACAAATAAACCCACACACAACACACAAGTCACCATGATAAACACAAACGTGTGTGTGTTCTGTTGATTGGAAAGCAGTTTATCTTTCCTCCTCCACTCCACGACGAGACGGGGAAGTGGAGCGGCCGTTTATTTAGGGAGGAGGGGATACGGCAACAGTGTGGCATTGATTTGCAAACGAGTTTGTAATTAGCTGTTTGCAATAGGGTATTAGTGTGTGTGTGTGTGTGTGTGTGTGTGTGTGTGTTTCAGCCCTTAAGCACATTTTTGTGATTGTGTGTCGCTCTTGTCTTGGGTAAATGAGGTGCTCCGTGATAAGCAGATAACACTAATTAGTTCTCCACCCATTTACTTGTTAAGTGTGTTTGTGTGGGTTTCTAGGCCGTGGTAATTCTCCATCCCACCCGCTGGCCACGTTAAGGAGCACAATCTAAGCCTAATTAATTATGCCAAGTGGGGTTCCATGGCAAAGACTGGAAATAATGTGAAGAGACACTTCATACATGAACTCGGCTTATCCGGTCATAACCCATATAAACAAAGACCAGATAATTAATAAGCATATTGTGCATACAATTAGCATTTGATTGATTTTGTCATTTTTTAATCTGTCTGTAGGAACTGCAGTCTGTAATAATAATAATAATAATAATAATGACAGCTACAGCATTATTCATTTTTTGATAATCCACCTATTACTTTTTATTGATTTCAATGTAATATTACATTTTTTAAAGGTTTTGCATGTTAACTAAAATTTGGAAAAACATTGATTGAAAATGTAAAAACATCAAACATTTAAAAGCATTGTTTTAATTTATCATTTAAATGTAATATTTTAATATTAAAAAAGTAATGACAAAAATGGCAGCTATCACTACACCTATTACTTTTAATTAATTTAATTAAATGTAATTGTATAATTGTAATTTGTATTTGTATGTATAATTGTAATATTGTAATTGTACAATAACAAACTTAATCAACGTAGAACCTCTAAATTAAAAACCATAATTTAATTTTAGATTTCTTAAAGCCATGTTTTGCTTTTTAATTTATTTTTTTAAATTTATTTTTTTAATTTATTAAAAAGTAATATTTTAATATTATTAAAAAAATAATGACAGAAATGGCAGCTACAGCATTATTTATGTATGATAATGTGCTTATTACGTTTTGCATATTAAAACCTCTTTTGAAAAACAACATAATTTACTCAATCACTTTAGAACTTTTGAATCAATTAAAAATCAGAAGGATGATTAAATTTAAATGAAATTTTTTATTAAATTTTACTATTATTTTAAAGGTTTTGCATATTTACCAATATTTTTAAAAAACAATAACATGACACTGACACACTGAAAACAACTGAAATAAAAGTGATAAGTGATTTAGAAAGTTGATCATAGAACCTTTGAATTAATTAAGGGTTTAGACAATTAAATGTACAATTTCCAAATCAGTCATAATGTTTAACAGTTGAGAATGAAAATGAAAACCACAAAATTGTTGGATTACAAGCCAATTAAGAAAGTGTTTTAGTCTGATCTGCTCCAGCCTCATTCACTGACTGAAGTATCGATCAATAAGTCAATAAGTGACACACACACACACACACACACACACACACACACACACACACACACACACACACACACACACACACAGCCCATCTTCATCTTATGATTCATCCTCTTGTAGAAGCTTGGGAAGGGTTAAGCAGATTTGGAGTCAGTCTGTTCTCAAAGTGTCAAAACAGATTGAACGTGTTTGCGTGCTGTGTGTGTGTGTGTGTGTGTGTGTGTGTGTGTGTGTGTGTGTGTGTGTGTGTGTGTGTGTGTGTGTGTGTGCGTGTGTGTGTGTGTGTGTGCGTGTGTGTGTGTGCGTGTGTGTGTGTGTGTGTGTGTGTGTGTGTGTGTGTGTGTGTGTGTGTGTGTGTGTGTGTGTGCGTGTGTGTGTGTGTGTGTGTGTGTGTGTGTGTGCGTGTGTGTGTGTGTGTGTGTGTGTGTGTGTGTGTGTGTGTGTGTGTGTGTGTGTGTGTGTGTGTGTGTGTGTGTGTGTGTGTGTGTGTGTGTGTGTGTGTGTGTGTGTGTGTGTGTTAACAGCAGTGTCTGAGAGTCAGATTAATAGAGAAAATGATCTTCACTGAGCTCATTTCTCCCCTTCTGTCTTTTGCTGTTAACTTGATCACTTTAATGTTTTTAATTTTAATTATATAATTTGTCAAATTAAAATGGCTAAAATCAGCTAATATAATAATAATAATAATTATTATATTTTTGTTTATTTTTAACTTTTGTGTTGTAGAGATATTATTTAATATATACATAAACAATTTTTTTTGTAAAAAATACATAAATAAATAAATAAAACTACTGGTATTGTGTATACACACAAATATAGTAATAATAATAATAATAATAGGAGTTTTGAGTATTCTTATTTAAGTATTATTAATTAGATCATTAAAGTCTTCTAAGAGTGTATTAGCAGTGATTTATTACAGGTAACAGATGTTAATGGAATAACAAAGGCTTTTGTGCTTCATGACAACAAACTTTCAGAATACACAAATCCCCTCATAATGACAGATCAATGTAGATCTAGACAGATCAGATAAAAGCCTCCAAATCTCGACCTTCACCTGACTGCAACCTTTATTGAGCAGTCTGTATGAAGATTTAACATCATTTGCCCCGAGAGCACGATTAAGACTGGTTATGAGCCATATGCAGTCTGCAGACGCTCGACAGACTCGATACTGAGAGATCTGAGTCCAATCAGAACATGAGCAGGTCTGAACATAAAACAATCCATATGAGACCGATGAAGTCAATACTTTCTTCAGAAACGTAACGGTGATTATGAACTTAAAAAAAACAGAATGGTCAGTCCACATAACTGGAACTAAAAAAAGTGATTTAAAGCCAATTTTAAATATTTGAAACATTCTATCAAAGTGTTCAAAAAAATAATAATGCATAAATTCTGTCGATATATTAAAAAATGTTAATGTATGTTGACTGGAAAACAAAATGCATATCATAAAAGTATAAAATAAAGGAGATTGTGTCTATATCTATATTTCAGGTCTGTGTCTCCTTAATATTGATTCTGATTCTGAATGATTGCTTATTAGTTTGTTTGTTTATTTATTAATTATTTGATATGTCTATGTATATTTAATATGATCTGTTTCCTATATATTCCTATATAATATATTTTCTTGTGTTTTCTATGTCTAAAAACAGAAAATCCTCGAAGTATGATATTATTGTTACATTATATATATATATATATATATATAGTACTTAGTATACAGTATTAGTAGTATTATATTAGTATTAGTATTATTAGTTCATCATTTTATAACATGTCATTGAGTGTATTTAAAAAATCATATATAGGGAGAATAAATACAAAATGTTTTAAGCATTTATAAACTTTAATTATATTATTCACCCTGCTATATATATAGTCACCGTTGATATCAGATATTCATTTATTAACATTAAGTTGCATAAGTTGTAAAACAACCCCAAAACACACTGATCTGAAGAACGTGTAATGAAACATCACATGAGTCCACAACACGTGTAATCAGCCTCAGCTCGGCATATTTCAGCAGTAAGGGTATAGTTGTAGGTTTGTTTAACCAATTTGTTGACAGATGCTTATGCTAAACCGGATTAATAGTAAAATTGTCTTGTGCCGGCCTGATTAATGGCAGGAGATCTGGAGGGGGATATTATTGTAATAAGGTGGCCTAAGGTGCTGTTGGGCATCAGGCGCTCAGAGCTGCTCCAGGGTCACAGAGGAGACGGTGCAACCGCGTCCAGATTAATTAAGGAGGTATTAGTCAGTCGGGATTGTGGTGGATTCTGAAGCGATTTAGACAACATGCATCTCAAAACGTCTCCTCGGACCGGCATGTGATCGTGATTTCCATGGCCTAAGCGCCTCGCTCCGATCAAATCCCAATTAAAGGCAGTATGACAACACCCCAGGCCTCTGGTCCATTTACCTTCTGACTGCATGAGCCCGTTTCTCACATACAGCGCCGCAGAAACAGAAGAAAGATTCACTGAGAAGCCCACAAATGCTTAGTGCATCTTTCTGTCCAATATGGAAAAATACAGCCAAAAAATAAATAAATAAAATCTGAAAATAAAAGTGTGAAATCATACATCAGTTTGACCAAACTGATCCAGTTTTGGCACAGTTCAGCATTTTGTCTGCAAAATAATGTTTTTATAATTATTTAGATTTTTAAATTAATTTTTTACTCGTTTCCACCAACAAGGCAGTAGGTTTTATGGGTTACAAAGATAGACAGAATAAATAATTATTTGTATATATTTTTAATTACTAAAATTATTGTTAAATATTTTTTATTTGTAATGAAAATGAGTTTATTTATTTATTATTCTTAATTATTTTAACATATTTAAATAGAAATTGTTATATTTTTATTTAAGGGGAAGTCGTGGCCTAATGGTTAGAGAGTGGGACTCGTAATCCAAAGGTTGTGGGTTCGAGTCTCGGGCCGGCAGGAATTGTAGGTGGGGGGAGTGAATGTACAGCACTCTCTCCTCCTTCAAAACCACGACTGAGGTGCCCTTGAGCAAGGCACCGAACCCGCAACTGCTCCCCGGGCGCCGCAGCATTGGCTGCCCACTGCTCCAGGTGTATGTTCACAGTGTGTGTGTGTTCACTACTGTGTGTGTGCACTTTGGATGGGTTAAATGCAGAGCACTAATTCTGAGTATAGGTCACCATACTTGGCCATATATCACGTTACTGTCACTTTAAAGATGCAAGTGACTGCACAACCTGATATTGCCGAGTGCGACGTGTTCCTGGGTCAACATCTTTGTTGACCCTGGAACAACATTGTGATTAACCAATCAGATTTCAAGAACCAGTTTATAATTTTTGTGAAGTTTAGGATTACAATCAGTGTTTGGTGCCTGTACATCAGTGTAATTCATCTATCAGTTCCTCTGATTTTAGGGATTACTCATGGGTAAGGTTAGGTTTAGGTGTAGGAATATGGTTAAGATTATATTTTTGGATTAAAATGTTGTTCCAGGGTCAACAAAATATGTTGACCCAGGAACACATCTAACTCGGCAATATCAGGACGTGCCAAGTGACTAGTCGGTTATCAACCAGAAATAATCTGCAACTCGTTTGATAGATTTAATAATTAAATGCTAACTTATTATAAATGCAACTTATTTTTAAGAAAAAAATGCATGCATCATGTATGTGTACAATTTGTAAATTACAAAAATTCACTTGCATGTTCATCAATGCCATTATATCTTTATACCAGCAAATATTTTAACATTAGACATGAGTTTAATTTTTCAAACTTTCAAGAAATCAGACGTGAATAGTGCATGCAAAAATTAAATTAATATATTTCTGCATCCTACATGATAATTTGATATCTAAAATAAGAAGGGTAAGGTGCATTTATATCAGCTTGAATAGTTTTGTAATATATTTAACCCCACAACGAGGACATTTCATTACATTTACATTTATATTTACATAAACTTTACATTTAAATTTTAAATTTACGTAAAAGTAAATGACCTTTAATGTAGGCTACTTAAAGGTTTCAGTGGTGGGTTTTCACAGCAATGCCACAGAAGAATCTTTTTTTGGTTCCTCAAAGAAGCAAACAGTTCTTTAAAAGAACCACTTTTTCAAAATATTAGGAACTTTTTAATAATCTAAAAAAGATCCTTCTTCCAGTATATAGAACCTTCTGTGGAATGGAAAAGTTCCATGGATGTTCATGGAAACATCAACACCAAACAAGATAGTCTACCTTCATTTTTAACAGTGTAGTTAAAACTGTGCTAATAATATCCCTACCATCTCACATCGCTGAGCACTGCATCTTATTCACAGGTAAAACAGGTATCATGTGCTATATAAACCAGAACGGGTTTCACTGACTGCATCAGGTTTCCATTCATCCAGCAGAAAGAAATAAGTCTGTGACAGTTAATGTGCTCCTCAGTTAGTCAAACAACCCGATCATCCCGTCAGTCCCTCCGCGAGCAGCACCCCCGCCGAGCAGCTAATGACCGAGGCGCATAATCCTCCTCAAAACAAGCGCAAAGATGCTAATTCAATCTCTCTATAAATAGGCTTGACTTCTGCCGCTCCTCCTTTACTAGAACTGGAAGACACCGCCGGATCCCCCCCAGATCCTACCGGGAAATCGGTCGCTTTAGAGGGGCATTATATAACAGGTGTTTCCTAGAGTGATTGTAAAGCTAAACTTGCGCGCAATGATGATATAAACAGACGCGCCAACGCAACCCTAAACCTAGCCATGTTTCCTCTGCCGCTGTTCACACCTGAGCAGGTGGCTCGAGTCTGCGAGAATCTGGAGGAGACTGGAGATATGGAGCGCTTGGGTCGCTTCCTCTGGTCGCTGCCCGCCGCGGTGCCCGGTTCCGCCGGAGAGCTGCTCAACCGGCAGGAGTCGGTGATGCGCGCCCGGGCGCTGGTCGCCTTCCACGGCGGGAACTTCGAGGCTCTCTATCAGATCCTGCAGAGCCACCGCTTCACTCGGGAGTCCCACGCCAAGCTGCAGGACCTGTGGCTGGACGCGCACTACCGCGAGGCGGAGCGCCTGAGGGGGAGGCCCCTGGGTCCCGTGGAGAAGTACCGCATCCGGAAGAAGTTTCCCCTTCCTCGGACCATCTGGGACGGAGAGCAGAAGACGCACTGCTTTAAGGTGAGACACACGGGAAACACTCAAAACTTCATTGTGCACTCTCAGGAAAATTGGGGAGTAACTACACTCTAAAAAATGTTGGGTTAAAAACAACCCAACTTGGGTTATTTGGCAAACCAGCGCTGGGTAAATAGCCTATTGGACAGAACACATGCTGGGTTAATGTTTTTACCCAACTTAAAATGGGCTGGAAAGAAGACGCATTGTTTAAGGTGAGACGCATGCAAAACTTCACTGTGCACTCTCAGGAAAATCTGTGAGTGGGGCTCATGTTAGGGAGAAACTAAAAAATGAAGTCAGTAGCTACAGTACTGTTAAAAGTTTTAGGCACTTGTGTAAAAATGCTGTAAAATTAGGATGCTGTCAAAATAATGTCATAAATAGATTTTCTTTATTAATTAACTTCTATTATCTAAATTAAATCAACATTTGGTTGTGAGCATCCTTTGCGTTTAAAGCAGCTTTTGCCCTCGGTGCACTTGAGCAGAGTTTCTCAGGAAGCTTTGCAGGTATGTTTCTTGAAGCGTTTTGGAGACGTTGCCACAGTTCTTCTGTATTGAGTCTGTCTCAGTTTGTTCTGTTTCTTCATGTGACTCCAGACAGACTGATGATGATCAGATCAGATCTCTGTGTGGAGGGCTGGCTGTTGTCAGACAAAAATCCCCACTGGATTATTATAATTAATGGCAAAATGAATGTTTTCTAAATGTAAACTGATATTTCCTACTGACACACTACAGCTAAAGATAGACATAACTGACTTAAAACCATTTTTAGCTGCTGAAAACACTAGTGTTCTAATCATTTTGGCCACCACTGTATTTACCTTTTAAGTAGCCTTTGCACCCTTAGAGGTAAATAAAGTAGCTACAAAAGTGCTTTTGAAAAGTTTTTTCTGAGAGTTTAAAGTTATAACGACTGAAGGAAGGATATTTTGGACACACCACTCATTACAACTACTTGCCACATTTTAAATGAATATTGTTCATAAAAGCTTAGAAACAGCACAGATGGAAAGATGAGGGTTGTGCAGTGATCATAAATCCAAACTCCCTCATATTTGATCTTCTTCAATGTTGCAACGCTCTCAAACAAATCCATCAGCCTTTAAACCGTATGAACTTGTGGAAGCTTTTCCTTCACTTTCCGCTCTTAACTCATGCATTTCAATTACATATTTAGTCTTCTAAAGAAATTCATATGCACAAAATATATTTGTCTACAAAACTAATTTCAAGTATCGACTCAAACCTTCTGAAAGTTTTTAAAGATCATATATAAATTCAAACTTTTGATTGATAGTGTAAGCTGATTTAATTTAACCTAGAAACTATTTCTGCACAGATATTTCTAAGCCATTAAATCAGTCAATTCAGAAAACAATGGATAAGTTTTATTTTCAGAATGACTTTATATGAATTATATAATATTTGTAATAGTTAATTTAGTGTAAATATTATGAAAAAAATTACAAAATCAATATCTGTTGACCAACTAGAACACCACGCACACACGCACACACACACACACACACTGAAATAATATATTTTTTTGTAAAATGTGCTATAATAATCTTTGAAAAACAACTTTTTTACAGTCTAACAAAGTCTAAATGACAAAAGCATGCTGAAAGTGCAATACTTCAAAACAAAGTGTACACGAATCAGGCTTTGTATCTGATTGTTTGTGCACTAAAATGTTTCGTCATCTAAAAACAAAAGTGCTTCTTGTAAAACTCCTGGCTCAAATATATAATTGAATGTGACTGAATCAACCTGACTATATTAGGCTACGACAAAACAGTCATTTCGAGGTCCAGACTAAGTAGAAATAGCTCTACATTTTCACTTTTAAAGTGTATTTAAACAGTCGCAGTGCAAACAAATGAGGGCTTAATTGCGCTTCATTCTCCACGCCACAATGCAAACACGGCATTATTCTTCATCAGCTATGACAGCATGCCGAGCTCCTGCAGGCAGAGACTCTCGCAGCGCTTCTTAAGCCTCTTGAGCCGAGGAGGACCACCTGTGGCAGTTAAGCTCTCATTCCCCATGATGACTTTCTACCTTTTCACCCTGCTCCAGACGCGAGTGGCCAGATTAACTCACAGCTAAACTGCTTTGCAAAGCCTTCATAACGATTCTCCGAGTCCGTGATTGTTTTCGCAGACCGGCCGAATGTGAATTGAAACGGAAAGTGGATTATAAAGTGGTCTGCGTGCCGGTTCACTTCACAAAGGTGGAAATGCAGGAAATGAAGCGTAATCACTGCAGCAGACGGTAAATGAGTTAAGATGTATAAGATCGCTAGCGCCTTAACACACAAACCAGGATTGACTTCAGAAGGCCTGATCCCAGAACAGTGCTTTAAGCCTAATAACAACGTCTGCCCTTCTTAGCTTGGATTTCCAAGGACATTGTGATGAAATATTGACTATTGCACGACTACGAGTGTATACTGTGAAGCTAATTGCAACAAATCAACACTATAAACAGTGCATATGAAGGAAAGTTGATTTTTGACTTGAATAAAACTGGTTCATTTAGATGTAACACACTTTTTTTTTCAGTGTAATGAGACTGATCCTCTTTAGCACCCAGATAACAATGCTTCTCCAGGTTATAGTGATCTATAAATACATCCTACCCTGCAGACTGATTATTTTAAATGTGCTTTAATGAGATATAATGCTGTTATCCATCTCAAGCTTTTTAAAAGACATTACGCTTCACCAAACAGGTTATTACAGTTCATTTCTGAAAATGTGCACAAAAATCTGAGGATTTATGCAAAAAAAAAAAATTCAATCCCCCAAAAAGTATCACAGTTTCCACAAAAATATGAAGCAGCACAACCATTTTCAACATTGATAATAATACTTTCTTGAGCAGCAAATCAGCATATTAGAATGATTTCTGAAGAATCATGTGACACTAAATTAAGACTGCAGTAATGATGCTGAAAATTCAGCTTTGATCACAGAAATAAATTATATTTTAAAATATAGTCAAATAGAAAAGAGTTATTTTAAATTTTAATAATATTTCATTGTTTTACTGTATATCTGATTAAATAAATGCAGCCTTGGTGAGCAGAAAAACTTCTTTAAAAATATTTAAAATCTAATCAACTCCAACTTGTGAACGCTACTGTAACTTTGAAGTCAATGTGATTTTTTGGACTCTGGGTTTTGTGTTTTCAGGAGCGAACCCGTAGCCTCCTGAGGGAATGGTACCTGCAGGATCCCTATCCAAACCCCTCCAGAAAGCGTCATCTGGCTCAGGCCACGGGACTCACACCCACTCAGGTGGGCAACTGGTTCAAAAACAGAAGACAGCGGGACAGAGCGGCGTCTGCTAAAAACAGGTACACAAACGAAACGAACATGCTCTGTTACAGCTACACTGTGAATGAATGTTCAACATGATGATTAATTGAGATTTGTCTTGAAACTTGTCTTGAATAATACAAGACAATTTGTATTTCATTGCTCATTTGGTGTTGTTAATGTTAACCAAAACTATTAAAATCATTTTCATTATTTGAAATATATCTTAAATAAAATAAAATATGAATATTAAGTAAAAAACACATAAAACGAGAAATGTTGCCTCAACAACTAACTGCAATTAGTTTAAGTACAAAAATTACTGTATAACTACAACTGAAATTATTAGAAATATAAAATCCCAAATCTAATAAAAATTACAAAAGCACATTATAAAATACTAAAACATGAGTAAATATAAAAGATATATACATACAAAATTTCAAACTTTGAATAAATACTATAATATTGTATTAAATATATAAAAAATACTAATAACGTAAATGCACAAGACATTACATGGTATTATTAAATAAAGCTTACAGTAATATGAACAGCTCATATAAAAATAATGGTAACACTTTACAATCATGTTCATTATTTAATGTTGATTAATGCATTAACTAATATTAACTAACAGTGAGCAATACATTTGTTGCAGTATTTTTTAAACTTTGTTAATATTAATTAATAAAAGTGTAAAACTGTTCTTTGTTAATTAATGTTTGCTCAGGCCCATTAATTAATATTAGGGCAAAAGCACCATAAAAGTATGCATATGACTATATTCGCATATGAATTACAAGTTCAATTTGGGTGCGTTTCTGACACCAAATATTGTATAGCTTCTGAAGGGTTAATAAAGTGCACAAGTTATTAAGAGCCATGGAACTATTCCATTCCACAAAAGATTCTTTATAGTGGAAAAAAATGTTTTTTTTTTAAGTTTTTTTTTAGATGTTTAAAATGTTCTTCACATAAAGAAAAAAAGGTTATTTTTAAGAAATGTTCACTTTGGGAAACCAAAAATTGTTCTTCTATGGCATCACTGTGAAAAAACTCCTTTTGGAACATTTATTTTTAAAAGGGTTAGTTCACCCAAAAATGAAAATTCTGTCATTAATTACTCACCCTCATGTCGTTCCAAACCCGTAAGACCTTCGTTCATCTTCGGAACACATTCGGATACATTGTTTATGTTCAGATCACATTGTTTACATTGCTTACACTTTGATCTGAACATAAACAATGTATCGTGTACTATCACGATCAAGGAAACGTAGCAAGGACATCGTTAAAACAGTCCATGTGACATCAGGGGTTCAACCAGAATTTTATGAAGCTACGAGAATAATTTTGGGCACAAAGAAAACAAAAATAACGACTCCATGTCACCCTATAGCGCCATTTTGGAGAGTATCACATACGTAAACAACATGTCAACTTGCTACGTTTCCTTGATGTACACGGATACATTGTGTATGTTCAGAGGGTCAGAGTGTAAGCAATCTCAATGTGAGTTCATAAACAGAAATGTATCTTAATGTGTTCCGAAGATGAACGAAGGTCTTACGGGTTTGAAACAACATGAGGGTGAGTAATTAATGACAGAAGTTAAATTTTTGGGTGAACTATCCCTTTAAGAGTGTAGGAGCCTCAAATGTATCTGTTGATTTGCATCTCAAGAGTAAATATTCATCTACCTCTTTTTCTTCCCCAGGCTGCAGCAAGATCCCTCCCTCCTTCCCTCTGGAAGCTCTCCAGAATGTTCCTCGGAGCACAACACGCACCTCCAGGGCTCCTCACCGCATCGTCCCAGGAGCCCTGGGGAGAACAGTGACTGCAGCTCAGGCACGGGGCCGCGGGGGACCGGGGCCTCCACGCCAGACATATCCGTCAGCAGCGACAGCGACTTTGAGTCGTGAAGAACGCCTGCTCCGGAAACACATGAGAGTTTGCAGAGGACTGCTGCTTAGACATGCACTTAAAGGAAAGACTGAGGAATCGGCTCGATTTGCTGTTAAGAAATCTGACTAAAAAGGACAAAGTTCTCAGTTACTCCCTTTTTAGTGTTTGGTCCATCCCTGACCAAAGATGAGCTACTATTTCAAGACTGGCCCTCTTAAAAGGCACGTGCCAAATCAATCTCTTCAGGTTCATTGGCTTTTTCAATCATTCTAATACTCAGGTGGCACAAAATATGAGACATATATTATGCAAATTTTGTATTGAAAGTCTAGTCTAGATCGTCCGGCCAGGCCTTTCATAGCACTACAAACATGAAACGGTTTGATCTGCTTGTCCAAAAAAAGAGACACGCTGAAAACGGAAGGTAGAAGTGACTTGCTGCTGTATGTTTTCATGAGAATATAGTGTAGGTTGTGTCAGTCGCTTGTGTATTTTGTTGTTTTTGTTGTTAAATGAGGATTTAGGTCCATTGAACTGTGAAGATAATCATGTAGTCTGGATGAACGTAGATTAACTCACATGTTATGGAATATTAATGCTGCTGACGTTGAAATATGCTGTGAAACAACGACCGAACAGGTTTGTATTTTAACATCTCACAGATGACACATCAACTTACTGTACATTTCATTTCAGTGAACAGAGTCACTCAGCTGTTTATGTGCCTACACTTTGAGGACGACATCAAACTGTACGATCGTCCATCATTTATCATTTCCACACCCATACTCACCGAAGTCACATGAAGAACGGGACTGTCTTGTTTTCATTTGTCTGTTGTTTGCAATTTTGAAATAAATGAAATTATTTTTGAAGCTAAGAGACTCAAAGTGTGAATTGTAGATGCTAAACAGCTGGTAAAACATATCTTATAATCATCAACTAAATGACCCGTTCAATTAATACAGCTTTACAAAACCTAAGGAATAAATTAAAATATTATCATAATTTACTTGCTGTCATGTCATTACAAACCTGTACGACTTTCTGTAAAACACAAAAGAAGAAATTCTGATCTTCTGATCCATACTTGTATAAAAATAACCATATTTTATTCTAAAAGTATTTGTATTGCATTGCTAAATATAATATATTTTCACCTGTAAATTACAAGCCAACTCGTAGCCTTTTTTTTCATAAAAAGCAGTTTAATATTTTACCGTACAAGTATGTATATGCTTTTACGTATACATTTTCTCAGTTGGTAATATTTTACAGTAATTTAAATATCTATTGTCTTCTAAAATATGCATAATAATTCAAATACAAATAAAATACATTTACTGTAAGATAAGTTCAACAATCAACATTTTTAAAGTCTAACTCTGCAAGATAAAAGGTTTTTCTTTTGGGAATTTATTTTTTATTTTACTGTTTTACTGTAAAAGTTGCTTTGTTACATAGATTAAACATTTTCTCAATTATAAGGTCATTTTAAATGTTGTATTATCTTTTAAAATGTAACATTTTATTGCATGACAAGGTGACTTACAGTTCAGCAATTAACAGGTTTTACTATAAGATTTCTGTAATAGTTTTCCATTAAATTACAAAGAGTTCAACTAAAGGAGTTTTCCTTCAGGATTTCATTTTTAACTGTAAAAGTATACATACTGCTTTCTTTATGTATCATTTTTCACAATATTTTACAGTAATTTAAATTATACATTTCTTATTTACATATTTAAAATATATATTTTTCATAATATATTTACTGTGTGATAAGATGATTGGCAGTTCAGCAATTAACAGGTTTTACTGTAAGATTTCTGTATTACTTTTCCATGAAATGGCATATTTTTAGAGCGTAACTGTGCAGGATAAAAGGTTTTCCTCTGGGATCTGACCGCTTGCAGTGAAGGCGGAGTCGCTGTGTTCCTCCTCTAAATCTGAGCTCACTTCACAAAACAGCCTGACTCAGACTGACGAGCGTCTACATCCTCACCGAATGAACAGACAGTCCCTGCAGCTCATCTGAACCAGCATGGACAGCGGCGGGAGGAAAGTGGTCGTCTGTGACAATGGGACGGGGGTAAGAGATACACAAGTCATTATTATATTAGCAATATATCTGCTGCTATAGAATATCACTGATTTAAATACTGGATACTGATGCACAGGATTGAACATCAACACTATTTGTGACCCTGGAGCACAAAACCAGTCATAAGTAACACAGGTATATTTGTAGCAATAGCCAACAATACATTGTATGGGTCAAAGTGATCAATTTTTATTTTATGCCAAAAATCATTAGGATATTAAGTAAAGATCATGCTCCATGAAGATATTTTGTAAGTTTCCTACCGTAAATATATCAAAACTTAATTTTTGATTAGTAATATGCATTGCTAAGAACTTCATTTGGACAACTTTAAAGATGATTTTCTCAATATTTAGATTTTTTTGCATCCTCAGATTCCAGATTTTCAAATAGTTGTATCTCGGCCAAATATTGTCGTATCCTAACAAACCATACATCAATGAAAAGCTGATTTATTCAGTTTTCAGATCATGTATACATCTCAATTTCGAAAAATTGACCCTTATGACTGGTTTTGTGGTCCAGGCTCACATTTGTGTTTAAATTAATGTTGAAAGAAACTTAGTTCAGAAACGTACATAGAACTAAATATATTGCTGTTTTAAAAGCTTCTAACATTCTCAACTAAACTTTTAAACACATAAGATTTCAGTGACTTCATGACTTCAGTGTATTGACTGCATTGCATGCCTGACGTGGGCTCGTGCAGGGGCCTGTTGCATTGCTGAAATCTGTTTGAACACGTCTGCTCACAAACACTGTTCACTTCACCTTAAAAGGTGGCAGGGGAAAAGATACACAGTTATTGGTCACAGATGAGGAAGTGCTTTAATCTTTGAAGCTTGTCCGTGTTGTGCTTCTCTACATCATGAGCTAGTCTGGAGGTGATGACCTGAAACTTTAAAACACAGTTTGGTGAAAGCAGGGAAGTTAGACGGAGCTGGGGAAGTTGTAGTTCTTCAAAACAAGCTAAGCTCAGATGATTCAGTGTGATATCTGCAGCATGACCTTACAAACCTGAAACAGCTATAAGAGAACTGAGGTTTATTTTTTACACCACTCACTTGACATCTTCTCACATAATGTCTGCAGTTTGTCAAGTGTGGCTTTGCTGGATCCAATTTTCCCGATCACATCTTCCCAGCCCTGGTGGGACGTCCCATCATTCGGTCCGATACAAAAGTCGGGAATATAGAGATCAAGGTGAGTTATCCAGCCAAAAAAAAAAAGATAAAGATAAAGCTGAAATAAAAATATTATAGGAAAAAATGAATGACATTTTAAAATGTTGTAATACCAAGTAGTGAAGTAAATACATTTAAAACAATACAATTACATTGAAATAAAACTGTTAAAACAAATAAAAAAGAAAATAAAGTTAGAAAATTATAAAATATAGGGAAAAAAATGACAAAGGATCATAAAACTACTAAAATACAACCTGAAAATATTAAAATATAAAACAATTCAAAATATTAATAAATATATAATGTGAATATAATATAAATATAGCATAAATAAATTACACTCATTTAACAAGATGGCAAAAAAACACCTCTCATAGATTTATTTTTATTTAGAATAATTCTATTCCTCATTTTAATATATCTTTATTGTACATTTAAGTGCCTTATTCAATATTATTTAATATATCTCTTGTACTCTCATACACTTCAAGACTGTTTCAAACGTTTCAATAACCACAAATATTAACAATATATACACTGTCATATATATTATTCTAATATAGATTTATATTTCTCAGATATACAACACAATAATTTTATTTCAAGACTGTTGACATTAGACAGAAGATTATTAGTTGTGTGAGATTCATTATTTATGCTGCAGAAACTATAGCCTACTCCATCTTTAAATTTGCAGAATATATAATTAATTGAATACACAGATGCATTTTTAAATGAATTGAATAAATAAATAAGGTTAATTAAAAATTCAGTACCCTCAATGCTTTAATAATGATTGTTTTTTACTCGTTCAATACTGAAGGCAGCACTGTTCACCTCTCTGCAGGATCTGATGGTTGGTGATGAGGCGAGCGAATGCCGCTCCATGCTGGAGGTCTCGTACCCCATGGAGAACGGGATAGTCCGCTGCTGGGAGGACATGCTGCACCTGTGGGATCACACCTTCGGCCCGCAGCGGCTCGACATCAGCCCTCCCGACTGTAAGGTCCTGCTGACGGAGCCGCCCTTGAACCCGCTGAAGAACCGGCAGAAGATCGCAGAGGTCATGTTCGAGACCTACAAGTTCCACGGCATCTACATCGCCATTCAGGCCGTGCTGACTCTCTACGCTCAGGGTACAACAGACCGGCGAACTTCTTAAAGGGATAGTTCACCCAAAAAATTTAATTATATAATTAATTACTCACCTTCATGACCTCCGTTCATCTTCGGTACACAAATTATTTCTGATGAATTCCGAGAGCTCTCTGACCCTCCCATAGACAGCAAGGATCCTAACACGATCAAGGCACAGAAAAGTAGTAAGGACATCATTAAAATAATCCATGTGACATCAGTGGTTCAACTGTAATTTTATGAAGCTACGAGAATAATTTTTGTGCGCAAAGAAAACTAAATAACAACTTTATTCAACGATTCTTCTCCTCAGTGTCACCCTATAGAGCGCCATTTTGGAGAGTATCACGATTTTCCTGCCCATAAACAACTAATGCTTGTGGTGCAGTTGAACACACACCAGCTGCGCCATGTTTACATTTAGAGGAGAGCTCGCGCATGCGTTGTGACTCTCCAAAATGGTGCACTAGGAGGAGAAGAATAGTTGAATAAAGTCGTTATTTTAGTTTTCTTTGTGCACAAAAATTATTCTCGTAGCTTCATAAAATGACAGTTGAACCACTGATGTCACATGGATTATTTTAAGGATGTCCTTGCTATGTTTCTGAGCTTTGATCGTGTTAGGATCCTTGCTGTCTATAGCTTTCAGTCACGTGACCGTCTCGAAGACTTGGAGGGCAAAACATTCATAGAACTGCAGCACAAGCGTGTCAATTTCACAGCCACAAATATTTAGATCACCTCTCAAAAAAATAAAACAAAATGCAAGTTTTGGCCATTTGCGATCCATATTAAGCACCCACGGCAATATTTCAATCATTAAACAGTGTGACAAAACATTGTAAAAACACTTAAAGTGCCTTAATATATTTAAAACAGTAATATTAAAATATCAAATTCAGCAATCACCATATTAATGACGCATAATTTAGATAGACAAAACAGATGAGGCCGCAATCCGCTTAATGGTTCAGTGTTTTCTGTTTACGGTTTTCTATGGGAAACCATTTAATGTGAAACTTTGCACATTGTGTTTATATTCTGGCTTCATCTTCTTGCCTGTACAAAATATACATCATCAATGAGGTGTTTCCTGAATTTCGTTTTATTACATTACAACTTAATGCAAACTGCGTAAAAATACCTGTCGGTCAGTGGAGCAAAGCTTACTGTTGCCCTCTGGGTGGGCGTTCCTATAAGGGTGTGACGTCACGTGAAAGAGGGTCAGAGAGCTCTCAGAGTTCATCAGAAATATCTTCATTTGTGTTCTGAAGATGAACGAAGGTCTTATGGGTTTGGAACGACATGAGGGTGAGTAATTAATGACAGAATTTTCATTTTTGGGTGAACTATCCCTTTAAGATCAAGTAGCGTTATAAAATCTTTGGGTTGATCCAGCCAATGCGCTCATCTGAGCTGACTGTTTATATGATAACCAGAGCTTTTTACAGCAGTTGCAGTGATGCGATAACTTTATCAATCGGCGATTGTCTGTTTTATTTAAAAGGCAAGATTTGAAAAATCACTCTTTCAAAGAAGCCCAGAGGCTGAATGGTACCCTCCCTCACAAAACTTGTCATCTAGCACAGTTTTGTCACTGGTAGATATTAAATGGGTAGCATATTTATTAGCATAAATATATCAATATAAACATTTCAGTCAAATATGCAATATGTCCAGTGTTGGGGAGTGACTAGTTACATGTAACGGCTTTATGTAGTTAAATTACAAAATAAACACAACTGTTACATTTACTGAGAAAAAAATGTGTAATTACATTACAGTTATTTATGAAATTGTTAACGATTACATTGGGGGTTACATCTGAATATTTTCACACACATGCAGATATGATTGATTTCTTTCCCAAATTGCATTGCCTGCTTTAAAATATGAGACACCAATGTTTCAGGACACAGAATAGGATACATTAACTGTTTTATTTCCTATTTGGGTTTAAGTAAATGCTTCATTCTTTTTAAGATTAACTGTTTTTTCCAAGGCATTGTTAGATGCCAGTGTTTTCTATCATAGCTGTGCAAAGATTTGATTTCAAAAACAGTATCATAGCTATTAAACGATTTCTTGTAATGATTTTAAATCTGTATTTAACCTCAGAATGGATCTCAAAGTAAGAAGAGATGCTAAAGTCTGATTATGTGGTGGCTGTGCTTTAAAATTAAATTATTATAATCTTAATTGAAGAGATGAAGGATTCTGAAAGTCTGACAGTAATCAGTGTTGAGTGTTACTGTAAGGTTAACCCTGCCTGCTTTACATGTTTGAAAATGATTTAACAGATGAAAACATTCGTTAGAAATTTAGAAAAGTAATCAAATGTAATCAGTTAAAGTAATTGAAATAGTCACACTACTTATTACATTTTAAATAGGGTAACTTGTAATATGCAACCTATTACATTTCCAAAGTAATCTTCCCAACATTGAAAATGTCAAACACACAAGAAAAAAAATCAACTCGCAACAACCGTTTAAAAGGAGCCCAAGTCCAAAGATCTCAGACTTGGCAACCCTGAGTGTGTGCTGTGTTTGTGTGACAGGTTTGTTGACCGGTGTGGTGATCGACTCAGGAGACGGTGTGACTCACATCTGTCCCGTTTATGAGGGCTTCTCTCTGCCTCACCTCACGCGCCGCTTAGACATCGCAGGACGTGACATCACACGCTATCTGATCAAGGTGACACTTTTCTTTTCTCACCATGGAAACTGAGGACGACCACTTTAGTGCAATGTTACCAGTTCAGTACATGTTACAAGAGACAGTTCACCTCAAAAATGAGCAATTTGTCATCATTTACTCCTCCTCACGTCCAGAGGTGGAAAGTCCAGGTTCTGAGAGTAGAAGTCCTCCTCAGTATTTTGTTCCAATCATCTGGATTTGCTAATTAGCACAGTTTTTCATGAGTGGAATAAACATATGGCAGGACTTTTACTCTGACCCCTGGACTTTCCACCTCTGTTCATGTCTTTTCAAACTTCTGTATCCATACAGTGGAAGTCAATGGGGTCCAAAGTTGTTTTGGACACCAGTGTTCTTCAGTTTATGGCACGCAGAAGGCTGCATTTATTTGATCAAAATGTTTTGCAATATTATTACAATTTAAAGTAACTGTTTTCTCTTTGAATATATTATAAAATGTAATTTATTCCTGTGATCAAAGCTGAATTTTCATCATCATTACACCAGTCTTCAGTGTCACATGATCTTCAGAAATCATTTTAATATACTGATTTGCTGCTCAAGAAACATTTCTGATTATTATCAATGTTGAAAACAGTTGTGCTGCTTCACATATTTGAGGAAACTGTGACATATTAATGTCAGGACTCTTGACTTGCATAGTAAATGCATTACTGTAATCAGTATTAATTCACAGATGCCTTCGAGTTAAACTTCTACCTGGGACGTTTCATTAAACTATCTATTTTGCAGACTAATTTTCATAAATGGTCTTAAAATGGATTAAAACTAGAATTATTGTTTTATTTTTAAAAAGATCGATCTACATCTGGTATCACCAATATATGCCAAGTGTTAGCAAAAATACATCTTTCATCATTATATTGATCCATGCAGCTTTTGCTTCTGCGAGGCTACACCTTCAACCACACGGCAGACTTCGAGACGGTGCGGATGATGAAGGAGAATCTGTGTTTTGTTGGCTACAACATTGAGCAGGAACAGAAACTGGCCAATGAGACCACCGTCCTGGTGGAGTCCTACACGGTAATACACTTAAAAACACACAAAACACACTTTCACTTGATGAAAATGAAGATATTCTGGAAATGTCCTCGCAAACCATGAACAAAAATAAGCTAAGTTTGATACTACATTGCTTCTCCATTTAAAATTTGGCAAAACTAACTGAGAATCACAGATATAGTGAATATTACTTTAATTTAATTAAACCATCAATTTCTATTAAAAACTTTATTTTCCCCATAGTGAAAATTAATTTTTAATGATACCGTGTAAATATTTAAAGACAGACCTGTTGTGAGCTCCATGGTTGTTAATCAGTGGTATATGTTTTTGTTCAAACCATCTGTTTGCATTATTTCCATTTATTTTTTAAAATATTAATTTTAAACAGTGGAATTTGTGGAAAAAAACTACATTACCCATGATGCTATGCAACACATTCCACCAATCAGAGTCGCCAAGAGCTCTTTAGCTCCACCCACTCCCATGAAGCACAGCAAATGATGTAATCAAGCTCTCACAATACTTATACAAATATATTTGTACATGTAATGATATTTGGTAATAAATGTAAAATATTGTTTAAAAAAAATCAACAACTTTAAATTAGTTTTGTATTTCACTATAGTTTTTAATGCGATTGTGTCAGTTTTAATGCTTCATGGGATTGTGTTTTTTTCCCTCATTAAAGCCGGTCTTGTACCTTTGTCTCTTTGTTCAATTTTCAAATCCTTTTTTGCTCATCAGTGTAGTGATTCACATTGTAGCAGGTTGGTTTGGTTCATGGCTTTTAACTCTTTAATGACAACTTTAAAATTATCCCTGTAAGAAAAATGAATGAAAAAAAAAAAACACTCAAAACTATGTATCTGCAAATAGGGGGCGCAAGAGAGCTGCTCTAAGTTTCTCATGCATGTCTATTTAAACTTGACTGGCCTCTTTACAGAAAATAAAAGATTTTACTGACCTTTTGTGTGTGCAGTTACCAGACGGGCGGACGATAATGGTCGGAGGCGAGAGGTTTGGAGCTCCAGAAGCTCTTTTCCAGCCTCATCTCATTAACGTGGAGGGTGTTGGTGTGGCTGAACTGCTCTTCAACACCATCCAGGCAGCAGACATTGACATCAGGTCCGAGTAATTCAACAGCATCATCCTCAATTAGACGCTTAATGCTCGACTCGGTGCAAAAGTTGACTTGACGTATGGTCAGTAATTGGACAGATTTGTTCTGCAAATGTTCTTCTGCTAGTAGTTAGGAGATATTTTTATCCAAGGCCTTTGGGAGAGACTTTTCTCAGCACAGCTAGTTTTTTAAAGAGATATTTCAGGTTAAATACAACCGAGGCACTTTTTCTGAGGTCAGCATGTTACACACTGTAAAAATCTAGCTTTTCAAAAGTTCTACTAACAAATGTTAAAAAAGTAGCCTGGACAAAGAATTTTTAGTAGATGCAATTTTTTGTATGTGAACCGAACACAAATACTGTAAACATGTCGCTAGCAACAGTTTTGTTTGGCTTGACTTAGATACTCAAGTATTGTTCACAACATATCCAAATGTCCCTCAGCTTTTCAAATGAGTCCTCTGAAGAGACACATTTACATTGAACAATATTACACAAGTTCCCAGCATGCAATGCAGCTTGAAAACATTTTAATGGTAATTATTATTAAAATATTATCATTGTTTTACATTTTACTGGTTTAATTTATGCTGCTGCTGTCTCTGTCAGTTACTGTCATGTGGATCAGAGTTCATATTTTTACTGATTTAATATTTGTTGATCCTCACCGTGGTTGATGTGCATCTCATTACAACTTCTAGATTTAATACATTTGTGTATCAGCATAAATATTTGCCTTTAGTTTTAAGAGACAGATACTACCCATATTATGTGTGGCGTATGAAAATAAACATAAATCTAAAACAAAGAGGGTTGTTAAAGAGGATTAGCATTGCTAAATAATATTTAGTTTATGACAGATCTTTTCAAATTCAGTAGACCGACTTTTATTCATTAGATGATCTAAAGTTTTTTAAGTTGTCGTTTGCTAGTTGAGTTAACTTAATAAGTTGAGTGTGATAAATTGCCTTAGTTTTTATTTTTTTTGAGATAGGTCAACTTTTTTTTACAGTGCAGTTGTTTCTGATAGAAATGAATTTGATTTCCATCTGGAATGATCCTTCATGTCTTACCGTACTAAAGGTCAGATTTCTACAAGCACATCGTCCTGTCCGGAGGAAGCACCATGTACCCGGGACTTCCTTCTCGTTTGGAGCGTGAGATCAAGCAGCTGTATCTGGAGCGAGTGCTGAAGGGAGACACTGAGAGACTTTCTGTAAGATGTTATATCAGTGCTGTTCTCCCTAACACCCTCAAAACATCGAAATCATGTTCAATAATAAGACTTTATTTGAAGATTATTTGTATTATTTTCCCATTAGAAAACACTTTTTTCCTTATTTTAAGCATAAACCTTAAAATTACTAATTTATGCTTAAAACAAGACAAAAATTAATTTCCAGAGGGCTACAGTGTTGATATTGTTAGAATTTTTTTTTTTCGGTAATTGAAATAAAGCTGAAATTGTATATATATATATTAGATGAAAAACTCGTTTAAAAACTTTAGAAATTAGAAAAACACTTTACAAAATTAGAAAATTTTAAATTCAAATTTTTCTATTTTTTTTTAAATAGAAAAACTTAAAAAAATTAGAAATGTTAATAATTAACTGAAATAAGTTAAAGTTGAAGTGCTTAAAATGCTACATGTAAAACTGAAATAAAACAAATAATTATACAGAAATATTTAAAATACAAATACTAATAAAAATGATAAAAGCATAACAAAATTACAAAAAAATTACTATAATTAAAATGAAAATATTAAAATAAATGCCAACTGAAAATGTTGTAAAACACTGATGCAGTACAAAAAATAAATGATATATAAGAAGATATATTCTCTCAAAATATATTTTTTTCAAATTAATTTACCTCATAAAATATTACTAATGCCATAATATAAATATTCTCCTAATTCAGTTCAATATATAGTGTTTTAAAACTTTTGACTGATTAACTGGGAATTAGCTTTTTTTCAATTACTGTAATTATCGCAGAATCCATTATTGGTTGATCTCTAGTGTATGGACTTTTCAAAAACTCAATCAGTGTGTACAAAACATTCATCATGAGTCCCCAGGTGAGCAGTTTTACATCACAACGAGAGAGAGAGTAAATGAAGCTCACAATAAACTTCACTTCAAAAGATTTCAGATTCTAAAGATACAGGCTGTGTGTCAGAAACTGAACACTTGTATTAGTTGTAATTAATTTAGCTTCAGTCAAGCTGATTTTGACGTTTCCTCACTGTGTTCTTGAACTTTCTCTCACACAGAAATTTAAAATCCGCATCGAAGACCCTCCGCGGCGCAAACACATGGTGTTCATGGGAGGAGCGGTGCTGGCCAACATCATGAAGGACAAGGAGTCCTTCTGGCTCTCCAGAGCCGAGTACGAGGAGAACGGTCTGAAGGTGCTGGACAAACTGGGAGCAGCGCTGAGATGAGAAGCCTTCATCCACGGCACATCACCACATCTGAGGAGTATAGCTCGAACACTAGCTATCACAAGAAATACTCATACTAAAAGATCATAGTCAGGGTTATTATAGTGAACTGAAACGAAAACCACAAAACATTTACTCATTACTTGAATTAAAATAAACTCTAAA